>JAQOWZ010000034.1:407086-532086 GCA_035578165.1 Stenolophus ochropezus
TGAAAAATATTTATCTATTAATTGTATTGTAAACTGTAAAAAAATTTTAAAATATTTTCATTTTAAAATCACTTCATCGAACTCTTCTATCCTATTATATCTTTATCATCTCATTATGCATCAAACAATATATATAACATGTATAAATAACAAGAAGCAACCTTTATAAATAGTATATATCATGTATAAATTTAACAATAACCTGGTCAATTTACAAAAGTAAAGTGCTTAAGAAGTACTACATGCTGAGTTTAAATCCTATGAAAATAGGATATTTATAATACAATCGAGCATCAGCTATCCTGAGGGAAACTTCGGATAGAACCAGCTACTAGATGGTTCGATTAGTCTTTCGCCCCTATACCCAGTTCATACGATCGATTTGCACGTCAGAATCGCTACGGACCTCCATCAGGGTTTCCCCTGACTTCATCCTGACCAGGCATGGTTCACCATCTTTCGGGTCCCAGCGTGTACGCTCTTGGTGCGCCGCAATTCGCAATGAATACGCGACGCCCCGGGAATGCCGGGTAATATATATTTCATTACCCATCTTCCCTTAATTTAATGAATTACGAAAATTCACAAATATTCACTTTCATTACGCCTTTAGGTTTAATAAAATCCCAATGACTTGCGCACATGCTAGACTCCTTGGTCCGTGTTTCAAGACGGGTCCTGTAATTACCCAAAACATAAACGCCGTTGACAGATGATAAGGAACGGTTTGAGAACATCATAACTAACAACATAATATGTGGAGAATCGGCATAAAATCCGATTTCTACAACATATAAACATTTGTTATGAGTCTAAAACGCTCGCTAAGTTGTAGCGACCCACCATCATATACTTAATACGTTATATGTATATAATATCACTTCAAGCAAATACAAAATTTATTCAGTATACTTAACAAAAAAAAATATACTGATAATATAATAAAATAATGTATTAAACCTGTATGCATAAGGTATATTGGTAGCGGCGACAGATATCCTTTACGACCCACAAATAATGAGGCAATACAAAGTTAAATGTTTATAAAACATAAATCAAGCATTGACACTCATTACCTTTCCGTAACATATTATTTTATGTCTATCTATACAACACATACAATTATTAGCACATAAAATTGTTACGTAGGAACCAACTACCAGATATATATATATATATATATATATATATATATATATATATATATATATATATATATATAAGATACAACTTTTCTCACAAAGAGAAAAGATAAACGACAACTTTCGTTGTCATTTGATTTTTGGAAGTTCAATTCATACTACTATGTAATATAAAAAAAAATACAATATGTTTTTATATTTCTCTATTTCAAAGTAATACGTACATGTAAGCCGTATGATGGTTATTAACAAAATATACATAATGTATGGTAAATAATTAAAATGGTAACTCAGTAAAGAGCATTGCATCTAGTTTATTATAAATATACCCATATATTTATTATAATGTATATTATACATGTTAAATAAACACATACAATACAGTACAAACAGAACGTAAACCAGAAATTATTATCATATACATATATGTACTTTTATAATATGATAAACATAGATTTTCTGCATATCACTTCAAGCAAATACAAATATTATTCAGTATACTTATTATATAGAACAACAAAAAATATACTGATATTATAATAAATATTGTATTAAACTTGTATGCATAAGGTATATATTGGTAGCGGCGACAGATATCCTTTACGACCCACAAATAATGAGGCAATACAAAGTTAAATGTTTTGTAAAACATAAATCAAGCATTGACACTCATTACCTTTCCGTAACATATTATTTTATGTCTATCTACATATACAACACAATTATTAGCACATAAAATAGTTACGTAGGAACCAACTACCAAATATATGTAAAAAGAAAAAAACTTCTCTCATAAAGAGAAAAGATAAACGACCAATCGTCGTTTGATTTTAGTATAAAAAAGATGGATATAAATTATTTTGTTACAACAAAATAACAAATAATAATGATCCTTCCGCTGGTTCACCAACGGAAACCTTATTACAACTTTTACTTCCTCTAAATAATCAAGTTTGGTCATCTTCCCAGCGACATCGGTAATGTCGAAACATCACCGCGTACCAGTCCGAAGACCTCACTAAATCATTCAATCGGTAGTAGCGACGGGCGGTATGTACAAAGGGCAGGGACGTAATCAACGAGAGTTTATGACTCGCGCTTACTGGGAATTCCTCGTTCATGGGGAATAATTGCAAGCCCCAATCCCTAGCACGAAGGAGGTTCAGCGGGTTACCCGGACCTTTCGGCCAGGAAAGACACGCTGATTCCTTCAGTGTAGCGCGCGTGCGGCCCAGAACATCTAAGGGCATCACAGACCTGTTATTGCTCAATCTCGTGCGGCTAGAAGCCGCCTGTCCCTCTAAGAAGATATATATGTACGCCAGTAGTAAAAACCACAAACTCCCGCCCACCACACAACAACCAAACACCGAAATGCAAGGCGATGTGCAGTAAAGAAACGAGAGATGTGAGCCTTCGAGATACTGGAAAGTGTAACGTCTATTTAGTAGGCTAGAGTCTCGTTCGTTATCGGAATTAACCAGCCGAATCGCTCCACGAACTAAGAACGGCCATGCACCACCACCCACTGAATCAAGAAAGAGCTCTCAATCTGTAAATCTTTGCCAAATGCTTTCGCTTTAGTCCGTCTTGCGACGATCCAAGAATTTCACCTCTAACGTCGCAATACGAATGCCCCCATCTGTCCCTATTAATCATTACCTTGGGGTTCCGAAAACCAACAAAATAGAACCAAGGTCCTGTTCCATTATTCCATGCACTAATTATTCAGGCATTAGTTAGCCTGCTTTGAGCACTTTAATTTGTTCAAAGTAAACGTGCCGGCCCGCCTCGACACTCAATTAAGAGCACCGCGACAGGATTCATAAGTCGGATGTGTTGTAAATGAGCGAAATCACTTACTGCAGCATCCACCGGCAGGACGTTCCGCAAACATGCCAGTTAGCACCGCGGGCGGTGAACCGACAGTGCGGAACACAAATTCACGAGCTTTTTAACCGCAACAACTTTAATATACGCTATTGGAGCTGGAATTACCGCGGCTGCTGGCACCAGACTTGCCCTCCAATTGGTCCTCGTTAAAGGATTTAAAGTGTACTCATTCCGATTACAGGGCCTCGGATGAGTCCCGTATCGTTATTTTTCGTCACTACCTCCCCGTGCCGGGAGTGGGTAATTTGCGCGCCTGCTGCCTTCCTTGGATGTGGTAGCCGTTTCTCAGGCTCCCTCTCCGGAATCGAACCCTGATTCCCCGTTACCCGTTACAACCATGGTAGGCGCAGATCCTACCATCGACAGTTGATAAGGCAGACATTTGAAAGATGCGTCGCCGGTACAAGACCATGCGATCAGCATAAAGTTATTCAGATTCACCATTAATTGAGCGACGAACAATAACACCGAAATGCTACTGCTGCCGATTGGTTTTGATCTAATAAAAGCACTCCTTCCGTCTCCGGTCAGAGCTCTGTTTGCATGTATTAGCTCTAGAATTAAAAGTTAGAGAAAAACTTCATATAACAAAAGTAAAGTGGTTAACGTGTACTATATGCCTAAATATAAAGTGGGTTCAGAACCCATATAAAATATTTATTTATTAATAACTCGTAAACCATAAAAGTTAGAGAAAAACTTTATATAACAAAAGTAAAGTGGTTAACGTGTACTATATGCCTAAATATAAAGTGGGTTCAGAACCCATATAAAATATTTATTTATTAATAACTCGTAAACCATAAAAGTTAGAGAAAAACTTTATATAACAAAAGTAGAGTGGTTAACGTGTACTATATGCCTAAATATAAAGTGGGTTCAGAACCCATATAAAATATTTATTTATTAATGACTCGTAAACCATAAAAGTTAGAGAAAAACTTTATATAACAAAAGTAAAGTGGTTAATGTGTACTATATGCCTAAATATAAAGTGGGTTCAGAACCCAAAGAAAATATTTATTTATTAATAACTCGTAAACCATAAAAGTTAGAGAAAAACTTTATATAACAAAAGTAAAGTTGTTAACAGGCCCTACATGATAGAACAGAAACTGGGTTCAAATCCCAAAGAAAATGTTTATTTATTAATAATTCGTAAACCATAAAAGTTATAGAAAAACTTTATATAACAAAAATAAAGTGCTTAAGTGGTACTATAAGAAAAAATAGAAAGTTGGTTCAAATCCCAAAAAAAATATTTATTTATCAATTATTGCTAAACCATAAAAGTTAGGAAAAAACTTTATTTAAGAAAAATAAATTGCTTAACGGATACAACATGCCTGAATAGAAACTGGGTTTAAATCCCATGAAAAATATTTATCTATTAATTTTATTGTAAACTGTAAAAATTTTAAAAAATATTTTCATTTTAAAATCACTTTATCGAACTCTTCTATCCTATTATATCTTTATCATCTCATTATGCATCAAACAATATATATAACATGTATAAATAACAAGAAGCAACCTTTATAAATAGTATATATCATGTATAAATTTAACAATAACCTGGTTAATTTACAAAAGTAAAGTGCTTAAGAAGTACTACATGCTGAGTTTAAATCCTATGAAAATAGGATATTTATCTACTAATTGTTGCTGCTAAACTGTAAAAATTTTAAGAAAATCTTTACTTTTACAAATTAAAAAGTACTTAAGGTTTAGCAGATGTGATGGAGATAATTAGTGTTAAGCTAGCTGGCGGTCGGTCGGTCGGTCGGTCGTTAACAAAGATAGATCGGATCGCGTTTAGTACTTAGTAATATTAAATAATGAAAACATTTTATTTTCCGTGAATCACATTATTTCTCCCGCGTCAGAAAGACCTGTATAAAGCTTTACTATATAACAGCGGAAAAAAATTCAGAGATGCCTGTCCCAATAATGAGAAAAGTTGTACAGGTTACTGCTAGTGCTACTTATTAATGCCAAAAAAACAAGTCTTCTAACAAGATGCGAAACCTTTGCCCAAAAATATACACATTAATATTAATACATATATCATGTATAAAAATATTCTAATATCTATTTTTCATCGAACTCTTCTATACTCATCGTCGTCCGTCGTTCGTTCGTTCGTTATGAAACAAACATTATATAAATGTGTATCATGTATAAATTTCTACTATAACAGCTTCATTCGCCTCACAACAATACACATACAAAAAATGCCAAAAAAAAGCAGAATTACAATCTATTATAGATTGCAATTCTGCTAACAAACAACAAGTCTTCTAACAAGATGCGAAACCTTTGCTCAAAAATATACACACATTAATATTAATACATATATCATGTATAAAAATTTTCTAATATCTATTTTTCATCGAACTCTTCTATACTCATCGTCGTCCGTCGTTCGTTCGTTCGTTATGAAACAAACATTATATAAATGTGTATCATGTATAAATTTCTACTATAACAGCTTCATTCGCCTCACCACTTTAATACACATACAAAAAAATGCCAAAAAAAAGCAGAATTACAATCAATAGATTGCAATTCTGCTAATAATAAGTCTTCTTTCTAACAAGAAGCAAACCTATACAACACATTCATAATAATATATCATGTATAATTTTCCTCTCTCTATCTATCTATCTATCTACCTATGTATATACAAACACATACAACATATATTTCTTTTACATCATTTTTTTTGCTAAGTCCAATATATTTCTAGTTATCATGTATAAATATTGAAATCGAATAAAAAAGTTTCTCTTATTAAAAAAATAAAATAAAAAATAATATTATTATATTATATGTGTATGTTACTTACTCTACTATATTTTACTGATATTATTATTATTATAATAAATAACACAACACAACACAAACATAATACACAAAAAAATATCTTATTAAAAATAAGATATATGTGTATTTATTATAATGTCTGTGTGTGTTGTGTCTGTATAATAATATAAAAGTAACAAAACACAATACAATAATAATACTACACATCTCTGTGTTGTATGTATGTATAAAAGTGAGGTTTTCGTTTAAATAACAAAACGAATCCCCAAACTAAGGGCTGAGTCTCAACAGATCGCAGCGTGGCAACTGCTCTACCGAGTACAACACCCCGTCAGGTACATAAGTCGTCTACAGACAATTCCGAGCCCCAACATCGAAATTGTTAACTTGTAACCCATGTTCGACTGGTTTTAAGACAGTTAAACATAATCAACATTAAAATCATATCGTTAACTGAGTACTTATATCCAGCAAATTGGGTTCGTGTGAACAAACGATACAAGTATCGTTAGTCTAATAATGCAAAAGCAAAATACATATGCCGCATTATATTGAGCCTTTCGACTCTTGGTGGCTCCAAGAAATATCGTTGCCGAAAATTGTGACTAGACGGGATACGGCCTTAGAGGCGTTCCCACGGATGGTAGCTTCGCACCACCGCCCGCTCGAGCGAGTGCGTGAACCAAATGTCCGAACCTGCGGTTCCTCTCGTACTGAGCAGGATTACTATCGCAACGACATGTCATCAGTAGGGTAAAACTAACTTGCGTTATTCTTTGACAGATGTACCGCCCCAGTCAAACTCCCCGCCTGGCAGTGTCCTCGAATCGGATCACACCGGGGTATATAATGACAAATTTACATAAATTCACACAACCAAAACCAACACATCCAATAAAACATAATAAAATGCACACACGTACAATAAATTGCACGCACGCACACAATAAAATGCCATCAAATGTATATAGTATATGATTAGTAAACATAAATGTTTCAATGTCACCCACAAGATGTTTGAATCAAGAACAACGTAAACATTAGATG
The DNA here is from genome assembly GCA_035578165.1 of Stenolophus ochropezus. Classification (NCBI taxonomy): domain Eukaryota; kingdom Metazoa; phylum Arthropoda; class Insecta; order Coleoptera; family Carabidae; genus Stenolophus; species Stenolophus ochropezus. The sequence continues at coordinate 413,995 of JAQOWZ010000034.1, forward strand.
CCGAAGCAAACTAAAGTACGAGGTTCCGCTTTACCGAGTAAGTAAAGAAACGATGAAAGTAGTGGTATTTTACCGGCGATAAAATATCTAAAAGATATAATATCTCCCACTTATGCTACACCTCTCATGTCTCCTTACAGTGCCAGACTAGAGTCAAGCTCAACAGGGTCTTCTTTCCCCGCTAATTTTTCCAAGCCCGTTCCTTGGCAGTGGTTTCGCTAGATAGTAGATAGGGACAGAGGGAATCTCGTTAATCCATTCATGCGCGTCACTAATTAGATGACGAGGCATTTGGCTATGAAATAAACTAGTAAATTGAATTTAAAAGCGTTTCGGCTATACCGGCCGTCGGTAAAATAAGCTGTAATCAGCGTAACCCGAGCATGATGTTAAAAATTGAAACCTGGCCGAAGCCAGGCGCCAAATGCTCTCGGAGCAAAAGAACAAGGACGGTCACGAGCTAGCATGTTAAAACACAACACGTTAAAAGAGCTTTACCGCGCAGTGCAGTTCGTGGTAGGCAGCCATGTTCCAAGCCCGGTGAGAGTGCCTGTTCAAAGGTGGCTGAGAGGCTACGGCCTCTTGCGCCAAGTACGCCGATAGAAATCGGCGTGTATTGACCAGCCACCTTTCAACGTATCAAGAATCGTGGTCTCTTGATCTCTCTTAGAAAGATCGATCTTCGAGACCAGCGTCCTGTTGAGGGGACACCACGTGCCCCTAGCGCCTGTGACATACGGTGCGACGGTGATTTGTTTGTCACCATATTTATTCCGTACCGCGTCTAAAAAAGTCGGGTTTGGAATAATAGGTGACTTTCCTAGTGTATTCCGTCGTGAGAGGATCGGAACCCTCCCACTTAACGGCGATATCGGAAATTATCAGCTCGTCACCGCGCACCAATATCAGGTCGGGCTTACGGATTGAACCCGTTTTGTCCACTATTCGTGGTTCCCACTCAACACTCCACCCCTTCTTGATCGCGGCCTTTTTCACCGTCTTGGCTACATAGTTATGCCGTTCGATTCGGCTGAAGTGCGTAATATTGCACCCCTGCAACACGTGGCACAACGTTTCGGAGCGATTGCATCCAGCTCTGCATTGACGATTTTCCTTGTTATTATAAGGACAGCCGCGAGTCGGGAGCATGTTGGCACGTAATTGGACGGCTCGGACGTAATCCCGGCCTGACCAATACTTCGGCGGGCTACTTATCCACTTATTACATGCATAAGTATTGAACCCGCACTGGTAAAAGCCATTGTCGGAATATCCGCACTCAAGAGCCGTCCTTTGCTCCGCTGCGACCTCCCCCAAGGAAGTGTTTTTGCCAGAAATTCTGGCTAATCGTCTCCGTAGAGCCAGACCCTGTTTACACGACAAAGCAGCTCTGGCGAAAGGGCAATCAGATAGCATCAAGCGCTTAATGCGGTTCTGCATAATCAGCGGTATAGCAGAACCCAGCTGTGTAATCCCAAGACCCCCGTCTTTACGCTTAGCGTAAAAGAACGCATTGGGGGTCTGGCTTGGCAGATGGAGTGCCGCATTGACGCATTTTCTGATCGCCAGGTCGCACTGGCTGAGTGTATTTGCCGTGATCCCAGGGTACTGCATATCGCTCAGTGCCCGTGGTAATATATGCTGGGTGAGAAGCAGCAACTTTTGTGGGGGTTTTAGTGGGCTACTACTAAGATTGCCCAGAGCTTTCTCCAGCTTGCTTACATCCAAAAGCTCCGTGCCCATGAAATTGAAGTTGCGGCCCAGGTAACGGAAGACGTCATCCGTCTTCACGACCTTAAGGGGTGATCCCTTAGCGTAGACTAAGGGCGAGGTAACAACATACAACTTCTTTTTCTTGGGCACGGTTTTTGTCACGAGGGCCGTGCATTTACTGGGATTTATGGAGAGGCCACGCTTGTCTAGAAAAGCAATAACGGCGTCCAGTGTGTACTGGACGTGCCTCTCATCGGGACCCAGTATCAGCAGGTCATCGGCGTAAGCAAGGCAAGCAATCTTTTCGCCGCCCACCTATACGCTATATTTCTGCTCAACATTGGCGAGCAGTTCGTCCATGACAAGGTTGAAGAGCACAGGAGAGAGTGGGTCCCCCTGCTTGACGCCCCTGTGCATTGGAATGAATAAGAAGTAGCTGCCAGGGAGTGATGTTTAAGTGACGGAAAGCAGTATAAAATCTGAAAGATTAGAAGTAGTAGCTAGCAGGTTACGTTTTAGTGACAGACGGTAGTATAAAATCTGGCAGATTGGAAGTAGTACACAGAAGGTAATGTTTTAGTGACGGACGGCAGTATAAAATCTGGCAGATTGGATGTAGTAGCCAGCAAGTGGTGTTTAAGTGTCGGACGGCAGTATAAAACATGACAGAATAGAAGCACTAGCCAACAGGTTATGTTTCAGTGACGGGCGGCAGTATAAAATAAGGCAGATTGGAAGCAGAAGCCAACAGGTGATGTATAAGTGACGGAGAACAGTATAAAATATAACAGATTGGCACCAGTAGCCACTTGGTTATGTTTCAGTGAGGGACGGCAGTATAAAATATGGTTGGTTGGAAGCAGTAGCCAGCAGGCGATGTTTTATTGACGAACGGTTTTATAAAATATGATTAGTTGGAAGCAGTCACCAGCAGGTTATGTTTCAGTAGCGGACGGCAGTATAAAATATGGTTGGTTGGAAGCAGTAGTCAGCAGGTGATGTTTTAGTGACGGACGGCAGTACAAAATGTGGTTGGTTTGAAGCAGTAGTTTGCAGGTGATATTTTAGTGACGGACGGCAGTGTAAAATCTAGCTACTGGTTCCAACCTGCCAGATTTTATACTGCTCTAGTAGGTATTGCGGCGATTGAGTCCACCCCCACCACTACTTCTTACGTGGTCATAAGCCCACCCATTTGTGTCTAGCAATTTGATTGACCATGACGTCAAGATGACGTAAAATGCGGGAAATTTAAATTGACAAGTTCTTTTGAAATTTTTGGTTTTTAAAACAGTTGTTGTGTCCAGTTGACCTTGAACTTTTTTTTAGTTTACATATGTATTGTGTGATTTAAAAAATGGAATTTTAAATGTGCAATATCTCCGAAACCGTGAGGAATTTCGAAAAAATAAATCAAAATTTACCCCCGCATTCCCGCTGTCGTTTTTCGAGCTAAAATATAACGTATTAAAATTTTAAAATGCTAAGGCCCATAAAAAACAAAATAAATTTTTTAAAACAATACATAACGCCGTATATCTCCGAAACCGTGAGTAATTTTGAAAAAACAAATCAAAATTTACCCCCGCACTCCTCCTGTCGTTTTCGAGCTAAAATATAACATAAGCTGTGCAATAACTTGAGCGCTGGAAAAAAATGTATTTTGTTTTTTCGTAATTTTGTAAAGTTGTGGATTATGTGTTGTGTATGCAACGACTTCGAAACGTTTGAGTGTTTTTCCGTTTTTAGGTAAATATGTAACTTTTAGTGATTATTTGCCGAAAGCGACTTGAGCATAAATTTCTTTTAAGCAACACCACAGCAGGTTTTGGAAGCCTGTTTTACAGAACTGTCTAAGAAAAATTACCACCCTGTATATAGGACCTCAGTGTCAAGCCGGCAAAGTTTAATCCTGTATTTTTAAAGAAGTAAAAACTTAAAAAATTTATCACACGAACTCAAATTTTAACTCGTTAACTATGTACCGTACGATAATAAAAACAATCATAGATGTGAAGGTACATGTTATTCCTGTCAACAGTCTCCTTCTTTCAAAAAATTAAAATAAAATGCGCAGATTTTAACCGATGGTTTAAAAGCAAAAAATGCCTTGATAACCACATTATATCTTATTCTATGGGACTAAAATCTGTGTGTAGCCAAATTATTTGTTGTTCAACTTGTTTAAAAACAATTAGAACTAACAGAGTCCATTTCTGTGGAGAAATATATTGTAAAATTTGCAAGGCCCATAAACCGCAAGATCATCTGTGCTACATGCGGCCTGATATGGGTTCTCCTAAAACTAAAGGCTATTTGTTTCTATTTTACGATTTGGAAACGCGGCAGGAGAAAACAATTGATGACCGTACAGTCAAGCACGAGCCCAACACACACAAAGAACATAAATGTGAAAAGTGTGGCATTAGATTACAGATACTAAAAAATAATGTTATTGAAGGTTTTATGCTTTATCTTTTAGCAGTAACAACAAAACATTGTAGTACTCAGTGTTGGGATTTAAGGGTTACCAAACTGTACTAAAAATTCTCACTAAATTGTAATAGAATGTAATAGAATGAACATTAAATTTTATATGTATAATAAATATTTTAATAAAAACAATAACACAAACTTAAATATAAATCATAAAATAAAAGACATTCTATTGCATAAATAATAATAAAACAAATTAAAAAACTTTTAAAGTTTTCTTTCAAAAAATTAAAATGTTACTACATCACTCTCTTCAGTAGGAGGTGTAGGTAATTGATTAGTGTTATATGACTGCAAATGCTGTGATGGTTCAAAATTGTAGCACTTTTTATTGTCTATTAAAGCTTTAGTGAGCATTAAAGCATCACATGTATTAATTTTTAATTTATTCCTTTTTTTGGTTTTAATTAAATTTAATTGCGAGAAAAGTCTTTCTGCACCGGCTGAAGAGTGTGGTAAAGCAAATAAACCTTTAATAAAAAATGTTAAATTTGGATACATAAAATTTTGTAAAAAATCCTTCATATTGAAAATAATAGCCCAAAATTCTTCAATTGGTTTATTTGCATGTGATATTAAAATTTCATTAGATGATATACTTTTCCATTCTGTACTTAAATTTTCTATGTCAATGTTTGCAAATATAGACTTAAATTTAACATAAATTGGTACAATAGATGCTGGAGAGCTAGTTACTACTTCTGAATATTACTTATCTATTTGTCAAACGAGTACCGAGTAGTATGTACTGAATAAAGAGATAAAATTTTAATAAACTGAGCTAGTCCCAAACAACGCAACAAAAATATGAAAACAAGCAATATTTCTTCCTAACATCCTAACCTAAGAGACCGACCGCGAGTACAATCAGTACCTTGTATTGGCAAATTTCGTAAGTACTAAATACTGAAATGCGCACACCAACTGTGCCTATCTTCTAGTCAATTTATCTAGTTATAATATCATGAGCCTCAATAACATAACAGCTAACAAGTTAAAACGTAAGGTGGGCAGCGAATACGCTAAATTCATTGACGGGAAATCAACTCCAATGAGAAACTTAAAAATGTAATAGAAAATAGGAATTTCTTAAATTGTAGTAATAGCGTACTAACAAGCATGTTATTTTAATAGATTTAGTACAATAGTAATAGCAATCCCAACACTAGTAGTACTAGCCCATAACGGCCAGTCTTTTGATCACCAGTTTGTGTTAAATTATATATTAACACAAACAGATCTAACGCCTGAGTTAATTATGCGCGGAACAAAAATTATATCATGGTAGTGGGGAACTTTAAATTTGTGGATTCATTCAATTATTTCCCTATGGCACTGGCGAAATTACCGAAAGCATTTGGTCTTGGAGATAATTTTAAAAAGGGATATTTTCCTCATTTGTTCAACACAGCAGAAAACGCAAAATACATTGGTCCACTACCCGACGTTCGTTATTATTGTTCAGACATTATGAAAAATGAGGAAAGAAATTTTTTTTAGAATGGTATGAAAAGCATTAGAACGATGAATTTGATATGCAACAAGATATAGTCGAATATTGCATATAGTCGAATATTGCATTTCGGATGTAGAAATACTCACTCTCAAGAATATTTAAAATTTTGAGAAGAGTTGATTTCCACCGGTAATGTATGTCCGTTTACCGAGGCGAGTACTATTGCATCTGCATGCAATTAAGTATACAGGCATAATTTTCTACAACAAAATACAGTTGGTATAATACCAAAAGGGGGTTATCGTTCTTGTGATAATCAGTCAAAAATTGCGACTATGTGGCTCATGTGGGAAGAACACGTTCGGAATATAAATATTTTGTACTCTGTTAAACAAAAAGAAGTTAGATTGGATGAAATAAAAGTTGACGGTTATTGCGAACAAACGAACCAAATTTTTGAATTGCACGGTTGTTACTATCACGGTCACCCCGAATGTCAAAAATTTAATAGTGACAATCCGTTACATGAAGACCCCACCCAAATTCTTAATCAGCGTTATGAGTCAACTATATCTAAATCTGATAGACTTAGATCGTTGGGGTATGAGGTTGTGCAAATGTGGGAGTTTCATTTTAGACGACAGATGCAGACAAACACTGAAATTTAAAAATTTATAAGTATATCGCCTTTAATTACAAATATACCACTCAATCCTCGCGACACTTTTTACGGAGGAAGAACGTGATATACTAGAACGTATTACAAACGTAAACTTGGTGAAAAAATTCAATATATTGATATTTGCTCACTATATCGTTATGTTTGTAAATATGAAAAATATCCTGTGGGTCACCCGACTATATTTGTTGGCAATGAATGTCCCAATGATATTTCTGGTCTTGACAATGTAATTAAATGTACGCTTCTACCACCTCAAAATTTATATCACCCGGTATTATCGATGAAAATAAATAGCAAATTAATGTTTGCACTCTGTCAGACTTGTGCTCAAAATATTAATATGAGAGTGTATACATAATGATCATGAAAGAGCCATAACAGGAACTTGGGTTATAGATGAAGTTACAAAGGCACTGAAGACAGGTTATCAGTTGCTTAAAGTTTACGAAATTTGGAAACATAAAGTTCAGCAGTTTGATAAAGTAAATAATGTAATAGGTCTCTTTACAGGTACGATAAATAAATTTTTAAAAATAAACCAAAAAGCATCGGGGTGGCTGAAACAGTGTGACAAATGAGCAAAAAAAGAGTATATAGAAACTTTTTTTGAACAGGAACGCATACAAATGGAGTATACAGAAATTTTAGAAAACCCGGGCCTGAGAGATCTAGCAAAATTAATGTTAAATTCTTTTTGGGGTAAGTTGGGACAGCGCGAGAATCAACCAAAAACAAAAATTATTAATAGACCCGACGAGTTTTTCTCTATTATGTCGAACCCCACAATTCTGGTAAACAGTGTATTACCAATTAACGATATTATGCTTATTGCAAATTATGAACACACGGAAGAAAGCTATTATTTTTATCTACAGTAAGTGTTTGTATAGCAGCGTATACTACAACACAAGCTCACTTAAAATTATATGATTATCTGGAACAATTTGGGGAAAGAGTATTGTATTACGGTATAGATTCTGTTATTTTTATATCCAAACCGGGGGATGTTAACCCAGAATTGGGAAATTGTGTAGGTAATATGACAGATGAATTGGCCTGTTATGGCTCCAACAGTTATATTACTGAATTTGCATCTGGTGGACCAGAAAACTATGCATACGTTGTTTACTCCCAGACATCAAATGAGTATACGGAAATTTGTAAGGTTAAAGGTATATGCCTTAACTACAAAACAAATAAAGATGTTAATTTCAATACACTAAAAGAAATGATAATAGAAGAGACAGAGTCCAAAAAAATAGCATTTAGAACTATTTGCACGACAAAAATGCATACAGTTGTTACACACAATGAGGGAAAAATTTAAAACCAACTTCATGCAAGAGAAAATTTGATAACTTTAATTCGGTACCACATGGGTACAAAAAAGCACGAATTGAATAATTTTGTACGACTTTTTAAATATTTTTACCATCTTTACACCGAAAATATAATACTATCAAAATCTAAAAAGGCTTATAAATTTATTTGTTTAGAGTACAAGTAATTTATTGAAAAAATTTGTAAAATTATTGAAGTCATTTAGCCTGTTAATGTTATATTAATGATTATGCTGTTGTGGAGAGTGGGTAATGCAGAAATAATAAAACACTATTTAATAAAATAGTATATTTTATAGTTATTCGTATCAGCGCGATCGATTTCGGTCTGAGACCATCTTCTGGCGCGATGCTGAAAAAATACATTGTATTTATGTTACATTGTTTTATATAATATAATAATGTTCTTAAATTTAATATATTGGAATATATATAAAGATATAAATTAGGATTTTATTAATTGTTTTTTTTTTAAATATTTTAAATATTTGTGTATTAAATAGGTTTTTGTTAAATGTATGTTAGAAAATTTAAAAATAAATAGATATAGGTAAGCACATGTGTCATTGAGGTTAAGTTGCAACAAGAAAATAAAATACTTACTGTCGGGAGTTTAAATAGTTGAAATATATAAATTAAGATTGGTCATTTTTGTTAAAATTGTTGTAGATTGTTTGTTAAGTTGAAAAAATTGTTTAAGAATCTTGAAAGTGGAAGGTGTTGTTACCGAGGAAGAAGGAGTCGTACTAGATGAATTGTAAGCGGAAATTAATTATTTTTGAAAGGTGGCAACAGTTTGAAGAGATGTGATTCTGGGAAATTTGTTGTTTCGTTTAGTAGGTTATCGTTCTGTAATGTTTGTTTATGGTAGTTAGTTTCATGATGAAGAAGTGTTATATATGAATTTATGTCTATCTGATGATTCTCTGATTTTAGATGGGTACCAAGTGCTGAAGGCGGGTTATTTGATTTGTGTTCTTTAAATCTTGTTTTTAAATTTCGAGAAGTTAGTCCAATATATTCTCTGTCGCAATTATTGCATTTAATTTTAAAATTCTTGATTTTTCTAAATTGGGGGCTTTTAGTATATTGTTAATGAGATAGTCAGCTATGGTTTTATGTGATTTGGAAGTTAACTTAAATAATAATATAGTAACAACAATACAAACATCAACTACGAACAACAACAATAAAATTACATTCCCAACAAGAACTACAAATCTAACAAATATAATTTTCTCCGAAGAAGAAATGAAAACTCTACAAATTAGCCACAAATACGCCAAAACCCCTCCACTACCAAACAACCACCTCATAGCCATACATATAGAAGCACAACTAGTCCACTACCCGAAGAAACAAGAAATCTTCCAAGCCATCGAAAACATCCTACGAAATAATAAGGTAAGCACATGTGTCAAAAATAAAACTAAAAATAACACAGATAAATCTATCACTACAAATTTAAAAACAATTAACACCATTTTAACAAGAGACAATCTTACTATCACTAAAGCAGATAAAAACGCGGGATTAGTCATTTTATACACAAACGATTATATCAACAAAACCATAAACTTCTTTACTTTAAACAATATCAATGAATTAAATAGAAACCCCTTACTTTCCTATACAAAAAATTTAAACAAAACACTAAAACAATCAATTCCCACCCTCACAAAACTTAATAAAACATGCAGACAATTAATAACCCCCAATCCACAAATTCCAACACTATTCAGTCTCATTAAATTACACAAACCCGACAAACCTATAAGACTGTGGCGACCTTCTGTCGGTTACATTTTAAGCCGACATATTGTCTCCAAATTTTATTACTCTGGGCGACAAGACGTCGCACCATTGGATTAAATCGCCAGCTGCATTCCAGGCTTTTCGTACCTTCCTAGAAGGCTGCAAACCCCAGCCAGCGCGAAGGTCCAGATGTTCTAGAAAATTTCCATTATCACGTGAACATCAATATGACCAATCGTGAGCGTCCATGGGGGTAGGGAGAAGGAGTTGGTGATAACCGCTTCGAGGATGAGCACTCTTTGGCGATCGGTCGTCCAAATAACATTTTTGTATTTTTGTGTCTTGTTTGTTTATTTGTTTATTTGTTGTTTATTTAAATATTTATAATAAATTCGTAAAGTTCACCTGATAGTAATTTTTACCGTTACACACCTTCATCCACAAATTGGTGACCCCGACGTGATCGGAAAGTCGTAATTCCACGTTGCGTAAAATATAGCGAAAGTGTTCGTTCGGTATTTCACATTAACAACTTTGTTCGCTATCGGAAGTGTTAGTGCTGTGAATTTTCGCCCAGCCAAGCAAGATGACAGAGAACCAGGCTTCAGGAATTGCTCGAGTCAGCATGAAGATTCCACCATTCTGGGCCGCCAAACCTGCGCTTTGGTTCATCCAGCTAGAAGCCCAATTTACACAAGCCAACATCAAGACCGATGAAACCAAATACAACTATGTGATTGGAGCCTTGGACTCATCACATATGGAGGAGATAGAGGATATCCTCATCAATCCACCCGAAGAAGATAAGTACGCATGTATAAAGAATGCACTAGTAAGTCGTCTGTCTATTTCGCAAGAGCAGCGTCTACAACAGCTTGTAGAGCAGGAAGAAATTGGTGACCGCACACCATCTCAATTTCTCCGACACCTACGTCGATTGTCTGGTACTACTGTATCGGAGGATTTTTTAAAATCTTTATGGATGCGACGATTGCCAGATAACATGCGTGCGATATTAGCCACTCAGAACGACCAGCCACTCACAAAAATCTCGGAATCTGCAGACAAGATTTTCGAAACATTATCCACCGTGTCTCAATGTGCAGCTGTCGCAACAGCGAAGGATAATGAAATGCACGATACGCTTAAGGAACTCATAAAGAGGGTAGAAAAGCTCGAGACGCAATTACAGCAAACGCGAGCCAGAAGTCGTCAGCGATCATTTTCACGTCAACCACGTACGGACAGCGCCTCCAGCTCCGCGGAGAGAAACGGTATGTGCTGGTATCACTATCGCTTCGGTGATGCTGCTACTCGCTGCCGTCCTAACTGCAAGAAGGCATCGGGAAACGAAGATCGTCGTTGACAGCGGCAATCAACGATGGGCCATCACCTCGCCGCCTCTACGTCACAGATAAAAACACGCGAATTTCATACTTAGTGGACACAGGCGCAGATTTGTGTGTATTTCCGCGCGCAAAAACTAGTGGACGAAATTCTAAAAATGACTATGAACTGTACGCTGCTAATGAGTCTGTTATAGCCACATACGGGACGATTATGCTCAAATTAAACTTAGGGTTGCGTCGTGATTTCGTTTGGCGTTTTACGGTAGCTGACGTAAATAAGCCGATAATTGGAGTAGATTTTTTATCTTATTTCGGTTTATTGGTCGATGTACGTAACAAACGCCTTATAGATAGTTTAACCAACCTAGTAGCACGCGACCAAATAGTGAAGAGTGAAATTAATTCAGTGAAGTGTTTACGTGGAGAATCGCAATATGAAAATATTCTACGTGATTTCCCCGAGCTCATGCGTCCAGCGAAACCAAGTGACGTTAAACATAATACCGTGCATCACATCATCACGACACCTGGGCCATCAATTTATTGCAGACCCCGTAGACTTCCACCAGACCGTCTCCAAATCGCGAAGCAAGAATTCGAGTTATTGCTACACGAGGGCGTAGTACGACCATCGAAGAGTCCTTGGGCATCCGCACTTCATCTGGTGCCGAAGAACGACACAGCGATGCGACCCTGCGGAGATTATCGCGCACTCAATGCGCGAACTGTTCCAGACCGTTACCCCATCCCGCACATCGAAGACTTCGCCCAACGACTAGCGGGTATGAAAGTATTCAGCACGATTGATTTAGTTCGCGCGTATAATCAAATCCCAATCGCCGCAGAAGACATAGAAAAAACCGCCATAACTACTCCGTTCGGTCTGTACGAGTTTACACGTATGCCATTCGGACTACGTAACGCGGCACAAACCTTTCAAAGGTTTATAGACGAAGCACTACGCGGGTTAGACTTTGTGTACGTTTACATTGACGACATCCTCGTGGCTTCGCGTGATGTGGACGAACATATGAAACATTTGAGACAGTTGTTTGAACGTTTAAAATCTTACGGGATAGTTATAAACTCAAGTAAATGCAATTTCGGTCAAAGTGAAGTACGTTTTCTGGGATATTTAGTAAATAAAGACGGTACTAAACCACTTCCGGACCGCGTAGAAGCAATTTCCAACTTTCTGAAACCAAAGACAATAAAAGAGTTACGAAGATTTTTGGGAATGGTGAATTTCTATCGCCGCTTTATTCCTCACGCCGCACGTTTGCAACAACCGCTCAATGCTTTGCTTCACGGCCCCAAGACCAAGGGCAATACACCTGTGACATGGACGCAAGAAGCCGAGGATGCGTTCACGGCAGTAAAAAGCGGGTTAGCAAATTCAACTCTGTTAACCCACCCGATACCTGGTGCTCAACTTTCTGTAACTGTGGACGCCTCCGACTACGCAATTGGAGGAACGCTACAGCAGAAGAAAGACAACATTTGGCAACCATTGGCTTATTTCACGAAGGCATTGACAACGGCACAGCGTAAATATAGCGCTTATGATAGAGAGCTTCTCGCAGTTTACGCTGCTGTGAAACGATTTCGCTATAGTATCGAAGGCAGGCAGGTAATTGTTTTTACTGATCACAAGCCACTTACCTTCGCCTTTAGGCAGAAATCGGATAAATGTACGCCGAGACAGTTCCGATATCTTGATTTCATAGGCCAATTTACAACGGACATCCGTTGTATCAAGGGCCAAGAAAACGATGTCGCCGACGCTCTCTCGCGCATCGAGGAAGTGTCACCCTTCGTAGACGGTTCCGCTCTAGCCCAGGCTCAAGCAGACAACCACGAACTGCAAACACTCCTACAGTCTCAAGACAGCGGGATACAGCTCAAGAAAATCCAGATACCAGGCGCGGACGACGGACTGTACTGCGACGTGTCTACAGGATCGGTACGCCCCTACGTTGCAGCAGCGCTACGAAGACAGATTTTCAACAGCCTTCATAATTTATCGCACCCCGGAGTAAGAGCCACGCAGAAGCTAGTGACGCAGCGCTACGTATGGCAAGGGATGAACAAGGATGTTCGAGAGTGGACGCGAGCATGTATCCCATGTCAACGTGCCAAAGTATCACGACACGTAACTTCACCGATTAAAGGATTCTCCAACGACGCCAACCGTTTCGACCATGTCCACGTGGATTTGGTAGGTCCGCTGCCAATGTCGAGAGGATATCGTTACTGTCTCAAGTGCATTGATCGTGCTACACGATGGCCGGAGGCAATACCTTTGCCTGATATCGAAGCAGCAACAGTAGCACGCGCCTTCGTAGAACATTGGATCGCTCGATTTGGCGCACCTCAAAAAGTCACCACGGATCAAGGTCGACAATTTGAGTCACGATTATTTAAAGAAATAAACCAATTAATAGGCGGGACTCACATACGGACCACAGCTTACCACCCCGCGTCAAACGGCATGGTGGAGCGGCTTCACCGGCAATTAAAAACTGCCATTAAATGTCACAGCACGGAAGATTGGGTTGACATCCTGCCCGTCGTATTACTAGGCATCCGGGCATCATTCAAGGATGATCTGCAGGCAACGACAGCAGAACTTGTATACGGGACAACAATTCGCTTACCAGGGGAATACTTCGATTCACAACCGGCAGAACTCACGACGAGCTACGCGGAACAGCTTCGCAAGAAGATGCGAGCATGGAGACCATCACCAGTGACACGACACGGCACAAGGAAAATCTTTATATTCAAAGATTTAAGAAAGACCCCACATGTGTTTGTACGTAACGACACAGTACGCCGCTCGCTACAACCTACATACGACGGACCATATGAAGTAGTAGAACGCCATGACAAATACTTCGATTTACGCATAAACCAGAAACAGGTGCGTATCTCGATAGACCGTCTGAAGCCCGCATACATCATCCCAGAAGAAAGCGCCACGACGACCAGCGCCACGACGACCAGCGCCACGACGACCAGCGCCACGACGACCAGCGCCACGACGACCAGCGCCACGACGACCAGCGCCACGACGACCAGCGCAACGACGACCAGCGCCACGACGACCAGCGCCACGACGACCAGCGCCGCAGAGAACCACCTTAAGACCAGGAGTGGACGTCGAGTCATATTTACGGACCGCTATCAAGCGGGTTTTTAAATGTAGCCATTGTCTTTGATTACAGACGTTTACACTGGCGAGGGGGTGATGTGGCGACCTTCTGTCGGTTACATTTTAAGCCGACATATTGTCTCCAAATTTTATTACTCTGGGCGACAAGACGTCGCACCATTGGATTAAATCGCCAGCTGCATTCCAGGCTTTTCGTACCTTCCGAGAAGGCTGCAAACCCCAGCCAGCGCGAAGGTCCAGATGTTCTAGAAAATTTCCATTATCACGTGAACATCAATATGACCAATCGTGAGCGTCCATGGGGGTAGGGAGAAGGAGTTGGTGATAACCGCTTCGAGGATGAGCACTCTTTGGCGATCGGTCGTCCAAATAACATTTTTGTATTTTTGTGTCTTGTTTGTTTATTTGTTTATTTGTTGTTTATTTAAATATTTATAATAAATTCGTAAAGTTCACCTGATAGTAATTTTTACCGTTACACACCTTCATCCACAAGACCAATAACCTCCTCCATATCATCTCCAGCACATGAAATTTCTAAATTCCTCAACTACCTACTAACAAATTTAGCTAACTATCAATCGCCATACTCAATAAAGAATTCCAATGAACTTATAAAAACCATAAACAATAACAATACGCCTACTAATTTCACCATGATTTCATTTGATATTGTTAACTTATATACAAACATTCCCATAGAAAAAACAATAGAAATTTTAACCATTTACTTACATAATAACACAGATTTTCAAAATAAATTTAACTTAGATTCAATAGATATTGAAAATATAATTAATTTATTCAAAATTTCATTAAAACAAAACTTTTTCAATTCAACAATAAAATTTACAACCTCTCAGACGGTTTACCAATGGGCAGCCCGATAAGCGGAATACTTGCAAACATTTACATAGATGAATTAGAAAAACAAATCATGTCACTCCCTATTAGTAATAATATTTCACTTTGGACCCGTTATGTAGATGACATTCTCTGTTTTTGGACAGGAACCGACGATGACCTGAATTTATTCCTTCACACCATTAATAATTTATGTAAAATAAAATTTACTATTGAAAAAGAAAACAATCATTCTATTAACTTCTTAGATTTAACACTTACAAATATAAATAACAACATAGAATTCAAAATTTATCGAAAACCAACTTCAATTGACTCAATTATTCCATTTAATTCTTACCACAACCCCAACATCAAACAACAAGCTTTCCATTTTTTATTCCATAGACTTCTTTCCGTACCAATGTCCACAGAAAACTATAACAAAGAATTAGAAATCATATTTACAATAGACATTAATAACAACTATCCCACAGAATACATAGCAAATTTATATAATAAAATACTATACAAAAACATTCTAAAAGAAATATACCCACATTTTAATTCCAAAAACTTTTACATCTCCATTCCATATTACAAAAATCAATATGAACAACTAAAATCAACTTTACAAAAATTTAACTTACCAACAACTTCCAAATCACATAAAACCATAGCTGACTATCTCATTAACAATAAACCAAAACCCCCCAATTTAGAAAAATCAGGAATTTATAAAATTAAATGCAATAATTGCGACAAAGAATATATTGGACTAACTTCTCGAAATTTAAAAACAAGATTTAAAGAACACAAATCAAATAACCCGCCTTCAGCACTTGGTACCCATCTAAAATCAGAGAATCATCAGATAGACATAAACTCAAATATAACACTTCTTCATGAAACTAACTACCATAAATTACTTTTATTAGAAAAATATGAAATTTTAAAACAAACATTACAGAACGATAACTTACTAAACGAAACAACAAATTTCCCAGAATCACATCTCTTCAAACTGTTGCCACCTTTCAAAAATAATTAATTTCCGCTTACAATTCATCTAGTACGACTCCTTCTTCCTCGGTAACAACACCTTCCATTTTCAAGATTCTTAAACAATTTTTTCAACTTAACAAACAATCTACAACAATTTTAACAAAAATGACCAATCTTAATTTATATATTTCAACTATTTAAACTCCCGACAGTAAGTATTTTATTTTCTTGTTGCAACTTAACCTCAATGACACATGTGCTTACCTATATCTATTTATTTTTCAATTTTTTAACAAACATTTAACAAAAACCTATTTAATACACAAATATTTAAAATATTTTTTAAAAAAAACCAATTAATAAAATCCTAATTTATATCTTTATATATATTCAAATATATTAAATTTAAGAACATTATTATATTATATAAAACAATGTAAAATAAATACAATGTATTTTTTCAGCATCGCGCCAGAAGATGGTCTCAGACCGAAATCGATCGCGCTGATACGAATAACTATAAAATATACTATTTTATTAAATAGTGTTTTTTCATTTCTGCATTACCCACTCTCCACAACAGCATAATATCAACTATGCAGAATCAACTGGAAATTTTCATCAATAACATTATATTAATGAAGTTGGAATTTGATAAAAGACGAATTATTGTAAATATAATTAAGAATAATGTTTAGCTCTTGTACGTAGATTATATATATTTTGTAGCTATAATTTCTATATATATAATGATATTTTTTGTTTATATTTTTATAATCAATATTTTTATAAAATTACTATTATTAAAAAAAAAAAAATATTTTAAATCCACTCCGAGTAAAAGACAATTTTTGACGGGAATAATTCAGTTCCGTATGCGTATGTTCAAAAATTGCGTAATGAATAATATTATAAACAATGCTTGTACAAATTAAAATTTTTTATGTTCGCCGATATAGGTCGAAATGATATATATTATCATGTAAGCTGTGTAGTACAACAGTTTTATACAGTTAAATTATTGAAAATAAGAATAGTGTTTTTAATTTTCAATTTACGTAGATCATATTTAATAGTATAATTTTTGTAAATATAATAATATATTTTGTAAATATAAATATATCTTTTTAAAAAATTAGAATAATGACTTACTCTGATTTCATTGTTACATCTCACAGATACAGTTGCATGCTGCTGTCACTCTATTCTATGTCGACGCACACGGTAAGATTCACATAGATGCTTTTAAGCATGAAAATTTTAAGCATTAAAGTAAATAATAAATGGAAGAATAAAGTCAGTGTGCACTCATCACCATTCACAATAACACATAGCTGTTGCTTTAAGAGCCTTATTCAAGTGTACAGGCGTAAATGATCTTTTTTACAACACAAATCAAATTCCCCTGTAGTATTTGAAATACTCTTGGTTTTCAAACAAATTAGAAACTCACAACTTTACACAATTTAGAACCACATTCGACTGCTCTCTAACATTGGAGATAAACAAAATAAGACAATTTTCAATGGCTACGCGCCCGCGGAACGCTTACTGCAGTAGATAAGCACACACACATTAGTTATTCATATAAGAAGAGGATTTAGAAAATATTGGAAAATTGTTTTAAAAACGTATTTAAATTACTTGTTTTAGTATTAAAAATTGCAAAAATGTCTTCCACGTATCTAACCCAAATTCTAGGAAAATCTGTATTGTTGTTTTTAAAATTAATTTCAAAGTTATTTATAAATAAATTACCTAAGAAGGGTGATACACTATTACCCAAAACCGTCCCTTCATTTTGATGATAAAATTTACCATTTACTTGGAAAAAGATTTGGTTCATGCAGAGGTTAGTTAATCTTAAATAATCTTCAATTTTAGCTAATTCTAAATTATGGTTTTCTAAAAATGTTTTTAAAAATTCTAACGTTTACGGAATCGGAACACTTGAAAATAATGAACAAACGTCAAAAGAATCCAAAATTTCATCTTCATGTAAAGTAATATCTTTAATATTATCTATGAATTAGAGTGAATTTTCAACAGAAAAGTTTGAGGTTGATTTGGAAAATTACTAAATTCATTATCTAACCAATTAGACAAAAGATACGGGAATTAATACCTGATACTATTGGTCGAATAGAGTTACCTGGTTGATGAATTTTAGGGAGGCAATACATTTTTGGAACAACTGGATTTAATTAATTTAATTATTACATTCGGACATTGTTTTAAAGTATTTTTATATGTAGTAATCGATTTAGGACCCGGAATTTTAATAAATTATCTACTCTATTATAATAGTCAGTTTTATTCGAAATTACAATTTTATTACCTTTGTCGGATTTTAAATAAAATACATCCCGCTTTTTTAAAATATTTATAATTTTGACTTCTTTGTTATTAATGTTATTATTATTAGCTCGTTGTAAGTTATTGATATTTGTATTTTACAAGCGTTTCTAATGTATTCTTTAGAGTAATTATCCAAATATTTAATATTACTTTCAATGCTGGCTATTAAATCTTCAATCGGAAAGTTTCAAATATTTATTTAGTAATTCTAATTCTTCTTTCGCGAATTTTTCATTAGTTTGGTTTACAACAAATTCTTCTTTATTGATTTCAGTTATTTTTTGTTTTTGTTGTTGTGAGTTCTTGCTATTCAATTTACAACGTGTTTTACAAAGTTTAGTTTTTGAATTTCTTATTTGTTACAATGATTATTTGAAATTCCATATTTTCGCTGTTTATTTGTTGCAGATCAAAGTTTTTTATCTTCATATAACAATAACTATGTACAAAGACTTCGGTCTACATCAACATTTTCCTACAATGTAATAATACAATAATAAATTACATCTAGTGAGTGTAAATGATTTGTATATACAATTATATATTTCTAATGTATTTTTATATATATGTTTTAATAGCTGATGATGGATTAATTTATAAATCCGAAACGTCCAACTAATTTGTTTATAACGCTCGACTAAATAAATGGAACAAATGAGCCCAAATACATCATTTTTATTTAACCATTGTATATGTTCCCAACAATCTTCTCATAACCTTCGGAGGTTAGGCACGACCTCCGTGAAGACCCAAACTATTTACACGCATCACCTTCAACTTTAAGAGGATTCCCGGTGAATCTAGAAATTCTAACTTCGTATTTTATGCTTCTAGTATCGACAACGTTCATAAGTTCCCCCACCACTGTACAAGAATAATAGATCATTTTTCGGTCGACTCTTTTCAATACATGTGTACTTTAAGTTTCTGTCTTTTTTCCACAGATATAAACCACCCATACAAACCGCCACTTCACTTATAATCGTATTGTCCATTCTATGATTCACAAAAATAAACTGTCTAACTGATGCACCAATGTACCTGCTAAATATAACATTCTACCCTAAAAATATATTTTCTTTGAAAGTCTGAACTATATGGATTCTGATCAACTGTTATGGGCTAACAAAATTTACCAACTTTATTTATGAAATAAGAAATAATTACTTAATTTATTTATAAATATTTAGATATTGTGTTTTTATACATCGTCATCATCATCATCATTATTAGTATTATTATTATTTATACAATTTATCTATATGAAAAACATTAATATACATCATATTATTTTCAATTTATTTTTTTCAACATACAATTGTAGGTACATTATTTTAAATATAATTAATAAAACAGAAATTTTTCTATTTATTTAATTTTGGGTTTATTATTTCAGGTAGAAAATGATTAAAATAGAATGCTTTAAATTTTTCTTTCATATTTTCTTCCCAAAAATGATCATCCCTGTAAATCTAAAATGAAAAATGTCATAAATTTCCATGAAATTTTACAATTATAAAATATATACCTTCTACTCCAATCATCCTTCCGGAGTCCAACATATAAAATAACAATAGTCTTTCCTTAGTATATGTATATATATTTGATAAAAAATATTTATCATTTCTTTTTAATTTGAATATATGGCAAATTTAATTTTTTTTTGCTGCTATTCCATCTTGAGGAGTCATTTTTGCTGCCGTTGCGGGACACTCTACTTCTATTATTCCTTCACTTCCTAATAATCCATCAGGACTAGCGCCTAAGTAGCTGATTTTGTGATCAATAAATATGCCACATTTTTACTACATATTTATTTTAAAAATCTCGAATGGCCTGTGGTTCATTTTCTACACCATAGTGGGTGTATTTATTGCCTCTAAATTGGGAGTACAATATATTTTTAATCGTATTTACGGGACTTGTGGAGGTCCTCATTCTACAAATTTGTTCAAATGAAGAAGCAGTAAGTCTTTCTAATTCTTTCTGTGTGCCACATTATATTGGAATGTTGTCCAATTGTGTTGGTTTGTATGGCTCTATTTACTTCGGCGGTTTTTTGAATTTCTTTAAGAAAAGTTTATTTTTTCTGGAAATAAGTTTCTTCGTCCATATCTTCACCAATTTTAACTGCTCCATAGTCCGCATCAGCACTTACATTTATGTATCTTTTTTTCTGCCTTCTATTAAACAATCTTCGGCGACTACAATAACTTCGTTTTTTCTCTTTAGCTTGCAAATATTTTTTCATGTTGATTCCCGGACTGTTTCCATTTACATTTTTATGCACTAATGTTTGCCAATTGTCGTCGTTGTAAGATAGTGCAGCTGCATTACACCTCAAAGAATATGTGCCTCTCTTACAAAAATAAATACGTTTCCCACCCACGAATTTAGCTACAATAGAATTATACTGTTCTGCACGATTGTTGTTCATGTAATATTCATGCTAGAACAATTTACCACTAATCTATTGATAATAGCTATAATGTCTTGGTACAGTCCACAATTCTTCAATTCTAAGATGTAATTTTTTTCTCCCACACCTTTTTTTGTACAAAATAACTTGCGCATTTTTAGTGGTCTCGAAAAATATGATGGGGAAAATTTATTATGTCAGATTTTAATAATCTCGTGGCTATCAAATGAGGATTGTTTTCATTACGGCGATATAGAGCTGCTTTCTTCACTCCTAACGAAATCTTTTTAAATTGTTGTTCAAAATTTTCCTTATTTGTGAATTTACTAAATGCCCCCGAGAACTAAATCTTTTTTGTGACAAATCACGAAGTTTATTGCAATAATTTCGCATACGGTCGTGATCAATCAACTTCTTGTACACGCTGCTATTACCACCGCTATCTACATTTCCTCTATATATTTTTTAACTTACCACGCCAGATAAGGAGTCATAATTTGTGCGGTAACTTATTTTACTCCAAGCCCCATTCACAATGACCGTAATAGTAGACCTACTATTTTTATCTACATCGCCCCCTTCGCGAGCTAATGTAGCTTTTTCAATGCCAGCTTTTTCCATAGAGTCCCAAGCACTTTCTTTATAAATTTCTGATAATTTCTCTTGTTGTTTCAAAAATAGGTCAGAACTCATACAGGGTATATCAAGTGCACTTGACATTTCAGATAAAAGTGCAAATCTACCTCCTGTAATTGTCATTGCGTTCACTGCTGCAGTGTTTATATCCATATTTTCATTACTCTTACTTTTAATTTGTTTTTATACATTGCACATGTTACATTTTATTATAAAAGTTGAAAGGAACCCACATTATCTTTCTTTTATAATATGTAAATTACTAATTGTGCAAGAGAAAAGGTCGCAGTGCTGCATTTTTTTAATTTCTTCAAAGAAATATGACAGTTCAACAATGCTATTTATTATTTTATCAGGTGCATTCTTATTTGGTTCCAAAATTGAATCTTCCACATTGTTGCCGGGATCTCTTGAAGTTTGTTATTCTTCGTTTTAGAAACAGTCTCTATCGCTAACAATCTGAAAATCAATGTAACATGTAGCTTCATAATATATAGATGATTCGGTATATAATAATGTGTTTTAGACAATATTGAATTCTAATCAAAATATTTAAAACAATTTTGGATGTTCTACAGAAAATAAATTTAATAGAAGGTTATGTGATGTAAATAGTTTATAACGTTTACAATATAAAAAGTGTATTAAGAACTTACCTATTTCTATGGTTTTGTATTGACATTAGTCTTTTATTTTTTCTTTTAACACTAAGTGTTTTTCGCTTGCAATTTCCAATTGCCATTGTTAAATGTACAATGAAATAAGAATACACACACTACACACTTTCGTTTGCTCTCTCGGATATCAACAGAAAATAAGATGTTTTTACATGCGTATTTATATGTGACAGTGTGCTAATATCTACCTGGTCAGTAGTAATTAGCTCATTTTCTAATTTCAAAATTTTCCAAATGGTTTAAACCCTTACCGGCAGTACGAAGAATTTAGAAAATCACATCGGATTGTAGGTCATTTAAAAGCAATGGCGGCAAATGTCGTATTAAGTATTAGTTTGTTAATTGCGTTTAATGTTCTTTAATACAGATTTTAAAATTTTGCAAAGTGGGCCGCAAAATCATTTGGGCTGGCCATCTATGTATTTGAAATGCCGATGTACCGCAATATGCGAATTGAGTTTACGGACATGAATTCTATAAATTCAACTAGTCATTAGCAATTAGGAAAATTTGTGGTGAAGGATAATATAATTAACTGTGTAAATTATTGTTATAAGTACAAAAAGATAAATTTATGTTATAAATTTTCTGTTTTTAGTAATATGGATAATTTAAATAATTTTATATTCATAAATACTGATTTATAGGTCTTCATTCAACAAGTCTATGTCTCTTATTTGTCGGAAAAATACTTTACATAGCCATTAAACATTACAATAAAGTATCAATAAAACAAAAATCGAGACAACTCATTTCGGTAATCTAAATGTAGTATTGTGTTTCCGTATTTATTTATTTATTATCAGTACCTCTTCAAGTTATTACTGGAGATAAAAACGATAATGTTATATGTTACAAATTTTCTTTTTTTAGAAAAATGGTTAATTAAAATAATTTTATATTCATAAATACAGACTTATAGGTCTTCATTTAACAAGTTTATGTCTCTTATTTGTCGAAAAAATACTGTAGATAGCCGATAAACATTGCAATAAAGTATCAATAAAACAAAAATCGGGACAACTAATTTCGTAGATCTAAATGTAGTATTGTGTTTCAGTAATTATTTATTTATTAGCAGTACCTCTTCAAGTTATTGCTAGGATATAAATACGATAAATTTATGTTACAAATTTTCTGTTTTTAGAAAAATGGTTAGTTTAAATAATTTTATATTCATAAATACTGATTTATAGATCTTCATTCAACAAGTATATGTCTCTTATTTGTCGGAAAAATACTTAAACATTACAATTAAATAGTACATTTATGTGTGATATTTCATACGAATTTATTGCAGATTAGTTTCTTTTCTCGTTTTTGAATAAAAAGGAAAATGATTAGCATGTATTTTGCTATACAATCAAGAGACGTCGGGACCCCTCTTAAAATGTAATGTCATATCTAAGTAGGTACACATTTTATATGAAATCATAAAATCATCTGATATTTTAATTTTCATTCGTAGTGAGTACAACGAAAATTTTTCTTATTCGTCATGCAATGCGGATTAGTTTTAATTTTCAATTTAAAGAAAAAAAAGTCGTATTGCCTTCTAAATATATATTCCCCATCTCACGCCGTGGGCGCTGTCAACCGACCTTATCGAGGGGAATAAGAAAGTTAGGAGTGGGAGAACATTACCCCTACAAATAAAACTGGAGAAAAGTGCAAGAAATTTGTATGTTACAATTTTTCTGTTGTAAGAAGAATGGTTCATTGAAATAGTTTTCTGACTAGAAATACTGATTTATAGGTCTTTAGTCTACAAGTCTATGTCTCTTATTTGTCGAAAAAATACTTTAGATAACCGTTAGACTTTACAATAAAGTAGTACATTTATGTCAGATATTTAATAAATTTTTTTCGCGATTCTATTGTAAATTTTAAAATATATCTGATATAGGCGGATGCATCTCAATTTGAAGAATTTATATAAATTTATTTCATATTAATTTCTTTTCTGGTTTTTCAATAAAAAGAAAAATGCTTAGCACGTATTTTCCCATATATAGTATGAGTACGTACCACGCCGTGCAATCCCACGCCGTGAAATAGTCATTTTACTGAAATCCCAGCCGCCGTAAATCCCACGCCGTGTAAAAATACCCCCACTCCCAGTGCCGTTCTGTGTAAACCATGCAATCCCACGCCGTGTAAAAATGTTGAAATGGGACAGGTCGAACTGATTTTCGAATCCCAGCCGCCATAAATCCCACCCCGTGTAAAAATACCCCCACTCCCAGTGCCGTTCTGTGGAAATCATGCAATCCCACGCCGTGTAAAAATGTTGAAATGGGACAGGTCGAACTGATTTTCGAATCCCAGCCGCCATAAATCCCACCCCGTGTAAAAATACCCCCACTCCCAATGCCGTTCTGTGGAAATCATGCAATCCCACGCCGTGTAAAAATGTTGAAATGGGACAGGTCGAACTGATTTTCGAATCCCAGCCGCCATAAATCCCACCCCGTGTAAAAATACCCCCACTCCCAGTGCCGTTCTGTGGAAAACATGCAATCCCACGCCGTGTAAAAATGTTGAAATGGGACAGGTCGAATTAATTTCCAAGTATACAAACCAGATAAAAGAGCAACCTAACTGCTTCAAGTTATGCTACTATAATATAGATGGCGTAGTTGTACAATATTCAAATAAATAATTTAAAATGAAGTAGGTATCTTAAAGCAGGCATTATTTAAAAATCTATCATTTACTTAAATTATTTATTCATATCTACCGAGTAGCTTTATCCAAGAAGATGTGACATTGTTTAATATTATTCCAATTTTGGATATCTTTAGGGGGATATATATTTATTTTTAAAAGGTAATACGCGTCCCATGAGTGAAGGAGATGCAGTATATAGAGGTAAAATAAATAAAGTTTGGTTATGTTGATACGCCATATAAATGTAACTATTGTTTATAAACGGATAATGTGACTAATTTTGAAAAGGTACAAAGAAGAAACTACACCAAATGTGGTGGAAATATTAGATCCGTATATACAGACATCCAATATCCCAAAAGAATTGCCACATAATATTAATTTGTAAATAACATCAATGTTTGTTTAATTTTTTGTAGAAATTCTCTGTTTGTCATATTAGGCCACTCTACGTAACGGTAGAGACGTCTAACTCGCAGGCTTCCAGTGACGACGGCCACGGGTATCTCAGTGGAGAAAAATGTCCAAGGTTCGGATTCCAACATTGGTTGTGGTCGCTCGCTTGAACACAACATCACGGAGCGACTTTCCAAAAAAAAAGACAGTAAAAGACGTAAATAAAAGCATAAATAAATTTCGGATAAAAATCGGTTATTCTTACAACCTGCGTTGCTCGCTCACCCACGTGCACGCGATGCGAGGGTGAGGTAAAAACGAACGCAAAACCAAATTCAGCAGAACTATCCTTGATTAGTCCTGGCGGTGGCCGATGGACAAGCCGAATCCTGTTCCGCGGCTCACGAAGCAAAATGACGGTTTCGAGGATTCTTTCTACGCCGAAATTCATCCAAAATTATCTTGATAGTGGTAGCGCAATCACTAGTTCTTCTCTGCCCCTAGTAATTGGAATTCACAAACTATCGCAACTTACGCACAACTCGTGCACGGGATGAAAATGAACTATTTTCTCAAACACGTTTTGCTCACATAAGGGTGTGAAAAACGGCAAAACACTATTCCAATTTTCCTCTAAATACTTCACTTCCACTTACCTTACGTTCACTAGTGGAAGGATAGGAAAACAACTGAAAATAATTCAAATAAAAACTCTGCTTCACAACTTTTATTTTTTACGTCTTTATTTGGCCAAAAACTCACTAAAAAAAGTGACATGCGGGATATTTTATAAAATAAATAATAAAAAAATAAAATCTCCAAACAAGGTGACATCTAGTGGTGGGTGAGAAAAAAACTAAAGTATGGGAAGTTTAAACTTCGTAAATTTAATAGTTATTTACATGCGAGGTGGGAAATGTTTCATTTTAGCCGAGGGCTTATTATATTACCGAGAGGCGAAGCCTCGAGGTGAGATAAATCGCGAGGCGAAATGAAACTCTCACCGAGGTATGTATACTATTTTATTCACAATCATCCTTTTTTTTAATAAATAATAAATTGTACAGTATTTTTTGACAACTATTATAATTTGTTTTAACCTATTTTACTGTAGAGATTTATGACAGTGTTACTAGACAACCTCTACATAAATACTTCCAACCCAAGAGATGGAAGTGCAATTTGTTACTTCCAACCCAAGAGATTTGTCAATACAGTTAGGAATGACTAACTTCCAAACCTCCAAAAAGTTAGGAACCGGCATATTACTATAATGATTGTGAATAAATGATTTTTCACCCTGTCATATGGGTGACGCTATTGTTTGTTGTACATGAAAACATTTGTTAGTTATTTAAAATACTTTCAAAGCGGCACTAGAACCAGTTTGGGGTATTAATAGGAATAAATGTAGAATACATCATGTCTGAAAGTTTATAATTTTTTATATCCCCTCCTACAGGTGACGCTATTATTTGTTATAGATGAAAATAATTGTTATTTTATATACAACTTATTAATAATATTTCCAAAGCGGTAGTCGAACCAATTTGAGAAATAAATAGGAATAAATGTAGAATATGTTATGTTTGGAAGTTTATAATTTTTTATACCTCCTCCTTTGGGTGACGCTATTGTTTGTTATACAAGAAAACATTTGTTATTATTTATTTTATTTATTTAAAGAATATCCAAAGCGGCACTCGAACCAGTTTGGGAAATAAACAG
Source organism: Stenolophus ochropezus (assembly GCA_035578165.1). Lineage (NCBI taxonomy): Eukaryota > Metazoa > Arthropoda > Insecta > Coleoptera > Carabidae > Stenolophus > Stenolophus ochropezus. The sequence continues at coordinate 440,693 of JAQOWZ010000034.1, forward strand.
TAATAAATGAATACTTCATGTCTGGGAATTTATGATTTTTTTTTTCACCCTTTTACAGGGGGCGCTACTATGTATTATACCTGGAAATATTTGTTGTAATGTATATTATTAATTTATAACAATTTCAAAGCCGCACGCGAGGCCGTTTAGGAAATAAATAAAAATAAATGTGGAATTTGCGAACTTTGGAACTTGAGGAATTTTTTTTCACACCCTCTTACGGGGGGTGCTACTATGTGTTATACCTAGAAACATTTGTTGTAATGTATATTATTTATTTATAATAATTTCTAAGCGGCAGGCCAGGCCGTTTAGGAAATAAATAATAATAAATGTGGAATTTGCGAACTTTGGAACTTGAGGAATTTTTTTCACACCCTTCTACGGAGGGTGCTACTATGTGTTATACCTGGAACATTTGTTGTACTGTATATTATTTATTTATAATAATTTCAAAGCGGTACGCGACACCGTTAAGGAAATAAATAATAATAAATGTGGAATTTGCGAACTTTGGAACTTGAGGAATTTTTTCACACCCTTCTACGGGGGGTGCTACTATGTGTTATACCTGGAAACATTTGTTCTACTGTATATTATTTATTTATAATAATTTTAAAGCGGCACGCGAGACCGTTTAGGAAATAAATAAAAATATGTATAGGCAGGTTAGAACCGGCAATCTTTATTTTTTTGTCGTACCCCTACGGGGGGTGCTACTATGTTTTATACATGAAAACATTTGTTATTATGTATATAATTTATTTATAATAATTTGGAAGCGGCACTCGAAGTTGTACAGGAAATAAATTTATTGCTAACATAACCTATAAAAAAATATTAGGTTAATGTTAGAACCTTTAAAATAGGTAAATGTATTACTTACCTGCATCTGATAATTTCTATATATATATATATATATATATATATTATTTTAATATATCTAATTGTTTATTTTACATTTTATTGCCGTATTAAGCCAATTACTTAATTTAATTCTATTTCATGGATCTACTTGGCCTTGGTCATGTGCAAGGCTATGTTTGTTCACAACATACTATGCTCGGGAAGTGGCTGCTAGAATCACTCTGGTGACGGTTTATTTAATGTTTAAAACTATTTAATACAGTTATATATTTACAAAAATTTAAATTTGGTGTTGTACTAAGTAAAAACTTCCCATTAAGACGTACAATAGAGAACGAAATAGAATCATAGTTTAGGACCAGTAGTTTAATCAACTATTGAGTGGTACTAAAAATTTATTAAAATTTAAAAAATACCTAAGCTAACATGTTCGTTTCGCTCGCCCTAATATGACAAACAGAGAATTTCTACAAAAAATTAAACAAACATTGATGTTATTTACAAATTAATATTATGTGGCAATTCTTTTGGGCTGTTGGATGTCTGTAAATACGGATCTAATATTTCCACCACATTTGGTGTAGTTTCTTCTTTGTACCTTGTCAAAATTAGTCACATTATCCGTCTATAAACAATAGTTACATTTATATGGCGTATCAACATAACCAAACTTTATTTATTTTACCTCTATATACTGCATCTCCTTCACTCATGGGACGCGTGTTACCTTTTAAAAATTAATATATATCTCCCTAAAGATACAAACATAATTTTATGGTATTTAACGGGTAAACAAATAAATAATACGGACAAAAACTTAATGTTGCACATATAACTACATAGGCTCAAATGGAATGTTTTCCCCATCTCGATGTTGATGGTGCTGCCATCTATTTTCAGTGAATTTTCCCAATTATTTTTAGAGAAACTCATTTAAGTCATTTCTATTCCTCCAATTAAACAAGAAGACCTTCCCTTAAATATACGTATTTGAAAACTGTACAATAATGATATTGTAATTCTCATTAATGAAATTTTAGGTGTGTATATATATATATATAGTAATTTATTTATCCAACTCATAAGTAAATGCACAGTGTTTTCAGATATAGGTAATTTTTATGTATATATTTATTCAGTATATCCAAAATTGGAATAATATTAAACAATATCACATCTTCTTGGATAAAGCTACTCGGTAGATATGAATAAATAATTTAAGTAAATGATAGATTTTTAAATAATGCCTGTTTTAAGATACCTACTTCATTTTAAATTATTTATTTGAATATTGTACAACTACGCCATCTATATTATAGTAGCACAACTTGAGGCAGTTAGGTTGCTCTTTTATCTGCTTTGTATACTTGGAAATTAATTCGACCTGTCCCATTTCAACATTTTTACACGGCGTGGGATTGCATGTTTTCCACAGAACGGCACTGGGAGTGGGGGTATTTTTACACGGGGTGGGATTTATGGCGGCTGGGATTCGAAAATCAGTTCGACCTGTCCCATTTCAACATTTTTACACGGCGTGGGATTGCATGATTGAGTACGTACCACGCCGTGCAATCCCACGCCGTGAAATAGTCATTTTACTGAAATCCCAGCCGCCGTAAATCCCACGCCGTGTAAAAATACCCCCACTCCCAGTGCCGTTCTGTGTAAACCATGCAATCCCACGCCGTGTAAAAATGTTGAAATGGGACAGGTCGAACTGATTTTCGAATCCCAGCCGCCATAAATCCCACCCCGTGTAAAAATACCCCCACTCCCAATGCCGTTCTGTGGAAATCATGCAATCCCACGCCGTGTAAAAATGTTGAAATGGGACAGGTCGAACTGATTTTCGAATCCCAGCCGCCATAAATCCCACCCCGTGTAAAAATACCCCCACTCCCAGTGCCGTTCTGTGGAAAACATGCAATCCCACGCCGTGTAAAAATGTTGAAATGGGACAGGTCGAATTAATTTCCAAGTATACAAACCAGATAAAAGAGCAACCTAACTGCTTCAAGTTATGCTACTATAATATAGATGGCGTAGTTGTACAATATTCAAATAAATAATTTAAAATGAAGTAGGTATCTTAAAGCAGGCATTATTTAAAAATCTATCATTTACTTAAATTATTTATTCATATCTACCGAGTAGCTTTATCCAAGAAGATGTGACATTGTTTAATATTATTCCAATTTTGGATATCTTTAGGGGGATATATATTTATTTTTAAAAGGTAATACGCGTCCCATGAGTGAAGGAGATGCAGTATATAGAGGTAAAATAAATAAAGTTTGGTTATGTTGATACGCCATATAAATGTAACTTTTGTTTATAAACGGATAATGTGACTAATTTTGAAAAGGTACAAAGAAGAAACTACACCAAATGTGGTGGAAATATTAGATCCGTATATACAGACATCCAATATCCCAAAAGAATTGCCACATAATATTAATTTGTAAATAACATCAATGTTTGTTTAATTTTTTGTAGAAATTCTCTGTTTGTCATATTAGGCCACTCTACGTAACGGTAGAGACGTCTAACTCGCAGGCTTCCAGTGACGACGGCCACGGGTATCTCAGTGGAGAAAAATGTCCAAGGTTCGGATTCCAACATTGGTTGTGGTCGCTCGCTTGAACACAACATCACGGAGCGACTTTCCAAAAAAAAAGACAGTAAAAGACGTAAATAAAAGCATAAATAAATTTCGGATAAAAATCGGTTATTCTTACAACCTGCGTTGCTCGCTCACCCACGTGCACGCGATGCGAGGGTGAGGTAAAAACGAACGCAAAACCAAATTCAGCAGAACTATCCTTGATTAGTCCTGGCGGTGGCCGATGGACAAGCCGAATCCTGTTCCGCGGCTCACGAAGCAAAATGACGGTTTCGAGGATTCTTTCTACGCCGAAATTCATCCAAAATTATCTTGATAGTGGTAGCGCAATCACTAGTTCTTCTCTGCCCCTAGTAATTGGAATTCACAAACTATCGCAACTTACGCACAACTCGTGCACGGGATGAAAATGAACTATTTTCTCAAACACGTTTTGCTCACATAAGGGTGTGAAAAACGGCAAAACACTATTCCAATTTTCCTCTAAATACTTCACTTCCACTTACCTTACGTTCACTAGTGGAAGGATAGGAAAACAACTGAAAATAATTCAAATAAAAACTCTGCTTCACAACTTTTATTTTTTACGTCTTTATTTGGCCAAAAACTCACTAAAAAAAGTGACATGCGGGATATTTTATAAAATAAATAATAAAAAAATAAAATCTCCAAACAAGGTGACATCTAGTGGTGGGTGAGAAAAAAACTAAAGTATGGGAAGTTTAAACTTCGTAAATTTAATAGTTATTTACATGCGAGGTGGGAAATGTTTCATTTTAGCCGAGGGCTTATTATATTACCGAGAGGCGAAGCCTCGAGGTGAGATAAATCGCGAGGCGAAATGAAACTCTCACCGAGGTATGTATACTATTTTATTCACAATCATCCTTTTTTTTAATAAATAATAAATTGTACAGTATTTTTTGACAACTATTATAATTTGTTTTAACCTATTTTACTGTAGAGATTTATGACAGTGTTACTAGACAACCTCTACATAAATACTTCCAACCCAAGAGATGGAAGTGCAATTTGTTACTTCCAACCCAAGAGATTTGTCAATACAGTTAGGAATGACTAACTTCCAAACCTCCAAAAAGTTAGGAACCGGCATATTACTATAATGATTGTGAATAAATGATTTTTCACCCTGTCATATGGGTGACGCTATTGTTTGTTGTACATGAAAACATTTGTTAGTTATTTAAAATACTTTCAAAGCGGCACTAGAACCAGTTTGGGGTATTAATAGGAATAAATGTAGAATACATCATGTCTGAAAGTTTATAATTTTTTATATCCCCTCCTACAGGTGACGCTATTATTTGTTATAGATGAAAATAATTGTTATTTTATATACAACTTATTAATAATATTTCCAAAGCGGTAGTCGAACCAATTTGAGAAATAAATAGGAATAAATGTAGAATATGTTATGTTTGGAAGTTTATAATTTTTTATACCTCCTCCTTTGGGTGACGCTATTGTTTGTTATACAAGAAAACATTTGTTATTATTTATTTTATTTATTTAAAGAATATCCAAAGCGGCACTCGAACCAGTTTGGGAAATAAACAGTAATAAATGAATACTTCATGTCTGGGAATTTATGATTTTTTTTTTTCACCCTTTTACAGGGGGCGCTACTATGTATTATACCTGGAAATATTTGTTGTAATGTATATTATTAATTTATAACAATTTCAAAGCCGCACGCGAGGCCGTTTAGGAAATAAATAAAAATAAATGTGGAATTTGCGAACTTTGGAACTTGAGGAATTTTTTTTCACACCCTCTTACGGGGGGTGCTACTATGTGTTATACCTAGAAACATTTGTTGTAATGTATATTATTTATTTATAATAATTTCTAAGCGGCAGGCCAGGCCGTTTAGGAAATAAATAATAATAAATGTGGAATTTGCGAACTTTGGAACTTGAGGAATTTTTTTCACACCCTTCTACGGAGGGTGCTACTATGTGTTATACCTGGAACATTTGTTGTACTGTATATTATTTATTTATAATAATTTCAAAGCGGTACGCGACACCGTTAAGGAAATAAATAATAATAAATGTGGAATTTGCGAACTTTGGAACTTGAGGAATTTTTTCACACCCTTCTACGGGGGGTGCTACTATGTGTTATACCTGGAAACATTTGTTCTACTGTATATTATTTATTTATAATAATTTTAAAGCGGCACGCGAGACCGTTTAGGAAATAAATAAAAATATGTATAGGCAGGTTAGAACCGGCAATCTTTATTTTTTTGTCGTACCCCTACGGGGGGTGCTACTATGTTTTATACATGAAAACATTTGTTATTATGTATATAATTTATTTATAATAATTTGGAAGCGGCACTCGAAGTTGTACAGGAAATAAATTTATTGCTAACATAACCTATAAAAAAATATTAGGTTAATGTTAGAACCTTTAAAATAGGTAAATGTATTACTTACCTGCATCTGATAATTTCTATATATATATATATATATTATTTTAATATATCTAATTGTTTATTTTACATTTTATTGCCGTATTAAGCCAATTACTTAATTTAATTCTATTTCATGGATCTACTTGGCCTTGGTCATGTGCAAGGCTATGTTTGTTCACAACATACTATGCTCGGGAAGTGGCTGCTAGAATCACTCTGGTGACGGTTTATTTAATGTTTAAAACTATTTAATACAGTTATATATTTACAAAAATTTAAATTTGGTGTTGTACTAAGTAAAAACTTCCCATTAAGACGTACAATAGAGAACGAAATAGAATCATAGTTTAGGACCAGTAGTTTAATCAACTATTGAGTGGTACTAAAAATTTATTAAAATTTAAAAAATACCTAAGCTAACATGTTCGTTTCGCTCGCCCTAATATGACAAACAGAGAATTTCTACAAAAAATTAAACAAACATTGATGTTATTTACAAATTAATATTATGTGGCAATTCTTTTGGGCTGTTGGATGTCTGTAAATACGGATCTAATATTTCCACCACATTTGGTGTAGTTTCTTCTTTGTACCTTGTCAAAATTAGTCACATTATCCGTCTATAAACAATAGTTACATTTATATGGCGTATCAACATAACCAAACTTTATTTATTTTACCTCTATATACTGCATCTCCTTCACTCATGGGACGCGTGTTACCTTTTAAAAATTAATATATATCTCCCTAAAGATACAAACATAATTTTATGGTATTTAACGGGTAAACAAATAAATAATACGGACAAAAACTTAATGTTGCACATATAACTACATAGGCTCAAATGGAATGTTTTCCCCATCTCGATGTTGATGGTGCTGCCATCTATTTTCAGTGAATTTTCCCAATTATTTTTAGAGAAACTCATTTAAGTCATTTCTATTCCTCCAATTAAACAAGAAGACCTTCCCTTAAATATACGTATTTGAAAACTGTACAATAATGATATTGTAATTCTCATTAATGAAATTTTAGGTGTATATATATATATATATATATAGTAATTTATTTATCCAACTCATAAGTAAATGCACAGTGTTTTCAGATATAGGTAATTTTTATGTATATATTTATTCAGTATATCCAAAATTGGAATAATATTAAACAATATCACATCTTCTTGGATAAAGCTACTCGGTAGATATGAATAAATAATTTAAGTAAATGATAGATTTTTAAATAATGCCTGTTTTAAGATACCTACTTCATTTTAAATTATTTATTTGAATATTGTACAACTACGCCATCTATATTATAGTAGCACAACTTGAGGCAGTTAGGTTGCTCTTTTATCTGCTTTGTATACTTGGAAATTAATTCGACCTGTCCCATTTCAACATTTTTACACGGCGTGGGATTGCATGTTTTCCACAGAACGGCACTGGGAGTGGGGGTATTTTTACACGGGGTGGGATTTATGGCGGCTGGGATTCGAAAATCAGTTCGACCTGTCCCATTTCAACATTTTTACACGGCGTGGGATTGCATGATTTCCACAGAACGGCATTGGGAGTGGGGGTATTTTTACACGGGGTGGGATTTATGGCGGCTGGGATTCGAAAATCAGTTCGACCTGTCCCATTTCAACATTTTTACACGGCGTGGGATTGCATGGTTTACACAGAACGGCACTGGGAGTGGGGGTATTTTTACACGGCGTGGGATTTACGGCGGCTGGGATTTCAGTAAAATGACTATTTCACGGCGTGGGATTGCACGGCGCGGAATGCTCCGTATAGTATGACAAGAGATCTCGAGATGTCGTTTAAATTGTTTTATGGTGTGGTATCTATACAAAGTTTTTCCTTGAGTGAAAGAATTGAAAGAAATGTGACCTTTATGCATTCTGCTATGAGGAACAGAATTGTACAAAATGCATTAGTATACACTGTTTATTCCAGGTACCCAGCTAAGCAATGGATTTGGAAATCCCAAAGTAACATTAACTGCGTTCGGAGTTCACTATAATTTCAAACATAAAAATCTCAGAAACTATTACACTTAACAAAATGCGATTTTCAAATTTATATAAAGTATTAAAGAATGTATTTCACTAGCTTTAATATTTTTTTTATTGTTTAAATTATTTATAAAATAATTAAATTTCTCGAATTCTACAAAGCCAAATGTAATTTAATTAATTTCTTAAAAAAGAAAATATAATATAGTTTGTAATTATGCTTTTAAAAATAATACATACAGGGTGGCCCAGTGAAAATTATCAGCGCAATTTTTGGCCACTTAATATTAATTTTGCAAAAAACGCTCAAACACGTCAATTTAATATAAAGGTGGACACCTAAATGGATTAATACCAATGGCATAACTTCAACCCTAAAATGGGTGTGGACTGCACCTCAAAAATTTTAAATGGAAAATGGTGTCAAACATGACACAGTTCGAAAGGCCTTTTAATTCTCTTTTCAATTGTTTTTTTATTTTTAAATTTCGATCATTAGTTCCTGAGAAATATCGTTTAGAACAAATTTTATCAGGTGTGCAAAACTGCAATCAAGTAGGCTTAAACAAATGACAAAAACTCAAGTATCAGTTTATTACGTGTTCAAAATGACTATTTCCAACTTCCATACAATAATAAAGATTTTGCTCAAAATTTTGGAGATACGATATTTCTAAAAATTCGGGTAGCGTGACACAAAATTTAGACCCCACAAAAAAATCCAACTCACAAATTACTTGTTTATTACAAACAACTTGTCGAAAGAATTGTTTATTTAGTTTCTGTCATTTGTTTTAGCCTACTTGATGGCAATTTTGAACAACTGATAAAATTTGTTTTAAACGATATTTTGAAAGTAAAATAACGGTTATTATATGTAAGGATTTACAAAAGATAAAAGACACCAGTACGGAATTAACAAAAGTACTGTACATTTGTAATTAGGCTGATTGTTTTCGGGTTATATTATTTACAAATTTAAAAGAGGATTATCTAATGAAGAAAGATCAGTAATTTAGTAGGTCTTTCTTGTTTCTATTAGTAACATTTGACATCACCTACATACAAATCTTTTCCCATTTGATAATCCTCGTTTGAAATTTATAAATACCATAACCCGAAAATAATCACTCTAATTATGGTGTACCGATACTTTGTTAATACCACTGTAGGTATCTATTTAACTAAACCGTTACTTGTGTACATTCGACAATGTGAATTTTAAAAAGTGACATTTTATATGTCAAAATTGGAAATAGATATTTTTGATTCTAGATTGCGAAATATCACTTTTGCATTCTTGATTTTTTTTGCGAGTAGAGTGAATGCATTTCGCAATCAAGAATCAAACAACATTTTTTCGAAAACTTCGTTCCAAAATTAGTAAAAATGCAAAAAGAAAATTTTGACGTTTATCAAATCAAATATTTTTTAGAAAGCAGCGAAGACAATGAAGTGATATAGGTAATGAATTTGTGATCCTTGGTTGTAAAAGATTTTCACGTCCGAAGTCCAGATGTAAAAGAACTTTGCATCCTGTAAACAAAAAACAATCATTTCGCGTGTCGATAGTCATGGAAATATTAATTTCGCATGTCAGTTTTCGATAACTTCTTATTATTCAGCCCTGGGCGAATAACGAAATTTATAAAAAATTTTTGAAGAATTTTAGCTTAAATTTGTAGAAGGTTTACAAAAAAAGATATTAATAAATATTGTTGCTCTCGACAAATTCTATTACTGGTTACATTAAATGTACTTATTTTTGTTACACGCTTTATAAAGAAGGTCGGAAATAGACAAATTGTAACTATAAAATTTTTAAATTGTTATGTACTACTTTTATTTTATAAAATAGAGCATACATATTTTCACTTCTTACTTAAAATTTATACTCTGAATTTTTATTTTTTTACCAAAACTTTATTATATCAATTTAAACAACGCGTCAAAACCAAAGACCAAGAATCAAAGCAAAACAATTTATAACGGGTTGTTTATATCAATTTAAATTTACATTCATTATATTTTTGTTTAGAAAAACTTGATGATAAACTATGAGGACTCAGGTTCAAATCCCAGCGAAGGCATGACATTTTTTATATTTCATACATATTCCGTTTTCATTCATAAAATCTTACGAAAATGATATAAATGGGGCCCAATGTAGGGTTAGATGGAGGCATATATGTAAATACTGTGTTTTTAATTTTGTACAACTGATGATGATTTGTGTAGCCGACTTGTGTATTTTGTTTCAATAAATTGTGAAGAAAGGACCACTTTTACTTTATCTGTTTAATCATTGGTTTTCTTTGATCCCGTTACCTGCGTATTCAATCCTATTCGATGAATTATCGAAATTACCCTGGTATTGGTTGTTACAAAATAGTAGTAATATTTGGGAAGACTGTTCATGGAAAGAGTTAGCAGAGAATGGAAAAGCAGAACGCGCAATTGCGATAGAAAAAAATGAGGTAGATGAGAACGGCATTCCCTGGATACGAGTACACGTAGACGGCGCTTGGAGCTAAAGATCGTATGGACACAACTCCAACGCATCTTTAAGAATTACAGTTATTATTGGTGCCGAAACAGGAAAAGTTATATATCGGAGTGCGAAATAAATATTGTTCAATTTGTGCTCGAGCATGTAATAAATAAACTTCTGTTGGCAAACATGTCTGTTTCAAAAATTGAACCGGTTCTTCCAGCGCAATGGAGGCGGATATTTTAGTGGAAGGATTTCAACAAAGTGAAACTATGCATGGTCTTTGTTATTTGGAAGTTGTTGGAGATGGAGATTCCAGTGTTTTCTCTAATATAAAACAAAAAGTATCTTACGGACGAAATGTAACAAAAATTGATCGCGTCAATCATGCCATCAAAAATTATGGGAAAGCATTATATAGGATTAGAGACGATAGATGCAACATCTAGAAAAGCATTAACAAAAAATATTATTTCAGACTTGCAAAAAATTGCACAAAAATCCATTTATTTTCATACCGGAGCAAATATTGAAGAATTGAAAGAAGACTTAGAATTTGGTCAAAAACATGTGTTGGGATCATTTAAACTGCAAAACATATTTTTGCGATGAAGAGAAATTACCAGGACCAAATAACATTTCTCAATCTTTTATTCATGTTACTGCTGCTCTCCATACACTTTTAAAGCAATGTCATAAATTGATGGAAAACTTGACAAATAATAAATCTGAATTATTTATGTCAATCGTTGCTAGATTTAACAGCGGAAAGAGGCTCAATTTGACTCAAATGGGTTCTTTTCAGAATAGGATATATTTGTCTGGGTTACGATACGATAATAGTTACGGTTGGCATAATATATCTTGGAAAAAAACAATGCAAAGTAGTCTTGGTAAATGTTTAAAAAATGATATTGCAAAACATTGCAGGGCAAAAAATCTCGCTGTACAGAGAAAATTGAATATGCAACAGACTTCTGGAATAATTCATTTTAATATTTCTATTTTAGTTTATAATTACACAAATCGAAAGATATTTCTTATTTTTAACTATTTTATAAGACATTTATTTATTTTTAACCGTAATTTTTATTAATTTATTCAAAATTTACAAAATTTATAACTGAATAATCATGTTTAGCCATGATTTGTTTAAAACATAATCATTAGTCATTAATAATATTATGAAAATTTTTACTATTGAAGAGAAGATTTCCATTGTACCTTTAATAGTAGATATAATACATAACAATAATAATAGCAATAAAAAGTATTTACATACTAATTCAAAAATATTTTATTAAGTAGTCTGATGGTTAATTTTAAATTATTTTTTAAAATTTATTTAATTCGCAAAAGCCCATAATTAAAAAGAACAGCACCATAAAATGCAGATTTTTTTTTCTAAATTTTGGCGTATAAAACTTCGCTATAAAATAAATTGGGGAACAACGGGGTCTAAAAAAAGATTTCTCAAGCTAAATTCCTATGTTCGGTGTTCACTCATTCACCGGTAATTTTTTTTTAAACAAGCAATCGTTGGATTTAGCCTTATGATTGTGATGTTCATATGTTAACTTCATCCTTCTATTAAACCAGAAAAAAAATAATTGTCCTTTATTTTTAATGTTATACAAATCGTATTGTCAATTAGGGTCAATTTTGTGAGAATATATAATATCATATTGGCCAGAATAACACCCCCACCCTCACCCCTAATTACATTGTTGCTGCTTATAAAAGTGTGTAATTTTAACATTATTCACTTGTGCTGATCTTGTGATCCCCGCATATTGTATATTGTGTTCAAAGTCGTTTTTGTCATTACCGTTATTTTTTTGCGCTTATTGCGTCATTAACTAATAATGGGTAGAAAAGGAACGAATCCTTCTAAAATTTCTAAAAGAAATAGTAGAGCTATTGCTCAAAAAAATCGTTTCAAAATTAAGTAAGTATATTACCAAATAAACAAATAATAATGAATGCAACCATAATAACAAATACATATTTTGTATTGTACTACAAATGTTGATAATTAAATTAGCGAGGGTTATGAATTATGCAAAACACCTACATTTTCTGATCATAACATCAAGAGGTAGGTTCAATGTTATTTGCTATTTTTTTTACTGAAATTTGGTATTATTTAGCTCTGGCAATATGATTCCCGAAGAATCGAACTTTCATAGAGTTCAGAGTGAGATTAATTTGGACACTGCATGGGGCACGGATGATAATTACGAGATGTAAGTAATTTTCAAATTAATTGAAGAAAATATATTAATTGTGACATTATTTTAGCATTCGAAGTCATGTATTAGTAACTGAAAAAGAAAAGGACCCAGCAAAAAAATTGGAGGGAAATCGTATAGTTGACATACACTATATAGTGACAAAAATAGTGAATCTTCAGTTCGACCAGTCCAAGATTTGTTCATTTGGAAAACTACTTCCTGCAGGAAGTACAAATCGTGGTCTTGGACTAGTGAGCCGCATTTTACTAAAATGCCATATATGCTACAAGGAAGTTTCTTTTCTGACGGAAAATACTAAGAAGACCAAATCGACTTTGAATATCGGTGTGGTTTGGGGTACTTTAGCAATAGACAGTACCCATGGGCATATGGAAGAATTTTTGAGTTTAATTGATGTATCTCTAATGTCATACTATACGTTTTCATACTATACGTTTTCTAAAATAGAAAAACAATTAGGCGATAAGTTTAATATAAAATATGATTAAATAGTTTATATTAACTGAAATATTTAAAATAGGTTTAGAAAGATGATTTGTGGAGTGAAATGGAATTAGCTGGTAAGGAAGAAAAGGAGCTGGCAATAAAAAATAAGAAAATTACCAAAGATGGTGTACCATGGATAAAAGTACACGCCGATGGAGGATGGAGTAAACGGTCATATGGACATAATTACAATGCATCTTCAGGAACTGTAAGTGTTGTTATTATTATAATCAATAAATAATAGCATATTATTAAAAATGCTATGTTACGAACTGCAGACGAATTATTAATAGACGTTTAATTTGCTAGGCCGTTATTACTAGAAGTGCAACTGGAAAAGTTATATACGTTGGCGTGCGCAATAAATATTGCTCTATTTGTGCCCGAGCAACAAACCAAAGAAAACCTGTAGGAGAACACAAATGTTTTAGAAATTGGAGTGGTTCTTCCTGTGCTATAGAAACGGATATTTTAATAGAAGGTTTCAATATGAGCGAAGAGATGCACGGGTTGCAATATTTGGAATTAATTTCGGATGGCGATTCCAGTGTATATGCAAATATAAAAGAAATAGTTTCATATGGACGAGAAATGATTAAAAGAGATTACACAAATCACAGCATAAAAAACTACGGCAAGCAGTTATATAAAATTAAAGAAGACACGTCGATAAATGTAACAGTACGAAAATGGCTGACAAAGGAAAAGATTACAGAATTAGAGAAAATTGCACAGAAATCTTTATATTTTAATGCAAATAGAGATATGGAAGTATTAAAAACTGACTTACAGTTGGGACAGTTACACGTTTTTGGTAACCATAGTAATTGTAAAGATTATTTTTGTGATCGAATTGGTCAAAGTTCTTCGACTTCGACTTCCATTAATAATTTAATTTATATACACGTGACAAGTGCAATTGAAAATTTATTAAAGCACGCTTCAAAACTCATATCCAATGAAAGCAATAATAAGTCAGAGTCTTTTATGGCTGTAGTAGCTCGATTGAAAGCAGGAAAACGTTTAAATCTAATTCAACGCGGATCTTACGAAACAAGAGTGCATTTATGTGGATTAAGATACAACAAAGGGTTTATGTGGCACAGTTCTCCGTGGAAAAAATTACAAATTCGAGCCCAAGCACAGTGTTGAAATCTTATATGTCCTGTAAGGCTAAGAATAAAAAAGTTGCAATAGAATTCTAAAGAGTCTGGACAAAAAGAGGTAATTCGAAGCTCCCGAATATTGATTATGGGCCAAAATCATATCAACCTCACTTATCATCTAGCGAGCTGCAGTCGGAGATAAAAAGATTATTAAAATCTTTAACAATAACCGAAGAAGATCATTTGAATATTGCGTCTGACACCGTTGGTCAATTCGGAAATCCTCGATACGAGTTTGAAAGAAAAAATAGGTTAACGGCTTCAAATTTTGGTTCCGTTATTCCCCGAAGAAGAACAACACCTTGCCATACCTTGGTAAAAACAATTTTGTTTGGCCAAAAAATTATTTCCCCGGCTATGAAGTACGGAAAAATGAGAGAACATGTGGCAATTAAAAAATTCGAAGAATCATTCCGAGTCAACGTTAGACCAGCGGGATTATTCATTGATATTGCTAATAGTTTTCTTGGAGCTTTGCTTGACGGTAAGTTTACAATAAACAGAATTAATATTATAACACTAATATATGCTAATTTAACAGGTTTAATTGACGATGACTGCATAGTAGAAGTAAAATGTTTGTACAAATATAGGAACTGGACCAATAAAATTGAAGACGCTATACAGTCCGATAAATCCATGTGTTTGGAAATTAAAAATGGGAATGTACAATTAAACCGGACACATAATTATTATTATCAAGTAAGTGTTTTTACATTAAAGAAGGTATCGAAATATTGAAAATAATATTTTTATAGGTACAGGGACAACTTAACATAAGCAAAAGAAATTACTGCTATTTTGTTATTTACACGAATGACAAGTCAGACCTATTTGTAGAAAAAATACAAAAAGATGAAGATCTATGGGAAAATAGTATGCTGCCAAAGTTGAATCATTTTTATAATAAGTGCATATTACCCAAAATTTGTGACAGCAGAATAAAACGGGGAGCCCGCTGTAGAGATGCATTGTTGCCATGAGCACATAAGTCTCAATTATTATTATATTTTTTTATTGTTTATATTTTATGACATTAAATGTTAATAAATATGTGTGTAAATATTTAAATATATAATACGGAATGCTATTTTTCATTTTTGTTGTGAATTTTCGGTCAGTAAATAAAATGTGATTATTACTACTTTTACTGTTTTAATGTTAACCTTTTTAGCACAAACCTCAACATTTAAATCTCTGTCTCTATCCCATAACCATAAATTTAAATTTCAATCCCCTTACTTCCCTAACCCTTCAAAAAGTACTGCCCGCACCGTTTCACTATAATAGCGCCTAGAAATGTAAGCGGGCAGAAGCTGAACTATTTCGTACAAAATTGAGCATTGAAACATAATATTTTTATTTCCACACACATTCAAAAACTACGTAATATTTTTGAACGACATTTTATATACACAATATATGTAATAATATCTAGTGAAATGACTATTTCTGATGAAATTATTAGTTCAAATACTCATACTTTCTAAAAATATTATGGTTAATAATAGTCAATTAATTATGAAAAATAGTCATTTCACTAGATATTAAATTAATAAATACAAATATATTAATAAATCAGTATAAAATTATTTAGTTTTTGAGTGAATGTGGAACAAAATTTCTTTTATTTTTATGCAACCCGTCATACATTCAAACGCACTCTTAATCTTACTACTTATTTCAAATAATTACAAATACTATACATTTCTGCTCCCATCATAAACGTAAGGCTTGGACCGCAGCGTCATTTTCTACCTGGCTTTATCACCCGTGCTCCTTGTATTTATATTTTCCATAATGGGAATTGTGACAACAAGAATTACAGATTTCTGTTTTTGTACCAATGGTATATTAGTTCATCTACCGACCGTTCAAAATTTGTATTGCTTATACATGCGTCCTCGCAATGCATGCGCCTGAGCACAGTTTATGTCCAACTTCGAACGCAATATTAAAGCAAATTAAAATAAGAAAATAGAAAAATGTGTAATTTGAAAGTAAAATACATAAAAATGTTTAAAAGCGCTGATTTTTAATACGTGTTTTTTGAAGTATCTGAAAAATATTTGGTATTTTGTAGAATTTTTACAATTATTTCTATTTTGTCGTATATTGTTTAAAAAGAACGCATATATTTTAAACATATTATATTTATTTCAATTGACTAATGCACATTACCATAGATACAGGAATATTGAATTATACGAATATTTGGTAAATTATTTATAATATAAGATATGAAAAAATGAATTATAACATTTAATGGGTTATGATAATGTTATGATACAGTATCATTAGCAAACTGTAATTTTCATAAATAATAAAGATATAATTTTTCTCAAAAAATCATTATTACAAAATATCATTTTTAATAAATATAAAATTAAAAAACAAGTTACGCTATTTGATTAGCTTTAATAATATGGTACTGTAGTATCAAAAACAAAGTATAAAGTTTATAAGTAAAAAATTAATTAATTTTTAAAGAATTCTTAAGTACATGTTAAATAAATGACAAAACATTTAACAATGTTATTACGGAATGCTTGGCAAACTGAAATAAGAAAATTACAAAATATATTATTTAAAATTTATGTATATGAAAATGTTTGGAAGCGCTGATGTTTAATACGTGTTCTGTTAAGCTTCTTAACAATATTTAGGTATTTTGTAAAAAAAAATATTTCTTTATTGTCGTATATCGTTTAAAAATACGTATATATTGAATATCACATTCATTATTAATGAAATTTGTTTATTTCAATTTACTATACTTGTACTATTTAACTAATATACATTTTGCCGAAGATACAGCAATATGGAAATATTCGAATATTTTGTGAATTATTTATAATATATAATATAAAATAGTATTTCTACCAGTAGCAAATTATGAAGTTTATATATAAAAAAGATATATATTTTTTTTAAATCAATATTGGGATATTGAATTTTTAAAAACTCATAAATATATGTAAAGTAAATAACCAAAATAATTACAATCTAACAATGTTATTGTCGAATGCTTGAAATATTAAAACAAATTATAATAAGAAAATAAAAAAAATGTTATGATTTGAAATGAATGTACACGACAATGTTTAGAAGCGTTGATTTGAAATATTATTTTATTGAGTTTCTTAACAATATTTAGTATTTTGTAGAATTATTATAATTATTTCTCTAATGTCATATATTGCTTGAAAAGTACGTATATATATTGAATATCTCATCTATTTTCTATAAAATTTATTTATTGTAATTTAATTTACTTGTACTATTTAACTAATAAATATTTTACTATAGATACAGAAATATTGAAATATTCGAATATTTTGTAAATATTGTAATAAGAAAATTAAATATTGTATGATTTTAAATAAAGGTATATAGAAATTTGTAGAAGAACTGACGTCTCTTGTTAAGTTTCTTGTGGCATTTTTGAATGAAATACGATATGATTTTTTAAAAAAGCAATATTAGAAAATTAAATTTAAAATTTTTATAAGTATATGAAAAGAAAATGAAGAAAAATATTACAGTGTAACAATTTAATTCTAAAATCATTAAAGCAAATTATAATAAGAAAATAAAAACAATGATTTCAAATTTAGGTACATAAAAATGTGTAGAAGTGTTGATTTGTATTACTTGTTTTGTGAAGTATCTTAAAAATATTTGGTATTCTGTTTATAATTATTATAATAAAGTAATTTAAACTTAATGGCCTTTATTCTACTCTTTTCTTTATCTCCAGCTTTAAGCCTTCTGTAGCTAGAGACGGTCTCTATGTTTATTGGAGGTGTTAATTATAACTATATTTAGCAACCTTCTCTAAGCTTTCTTTAGTAAAAGATCGTTTTTTTCTAAATTACGTTTGACAAGGTTGCAATCGTTGCAATCGCCATTTTGATTTCTGTGCGCCGACGCTGTCAAAAGTTTTGAATATAGTTTGGCGGTAATAATTTAATAACATATTTGTGTAATAACGTTGATACCGTAAGTATGATAATAATAATAATAATGTTTGTTTCACCAATCGACCTTACAAAGATAATTGGCATGTCAGAATGTAATACAAAAGATACATACTACACGTTATCATTCAAATACTCGTTTACACTATAAAAACATTTTGCAATTAAAAAACTTTTTATATGATTTTTGAATATATTGTTTGGTTGTATTTCTTAAAAATTATTTCTAATTTATTGTACAATTTACATCCAATTATTTTCGGATTTTTGAGACTCAATGCTAATTTGCATTTGCGGTTTACTACATTATTTTTATGTCTTGTGTCAGAATTGTGCATATCTTTATGATTTATTAAATATTGTAAGTTATTTCTCATAAATAGAAACACTGAGTATATATACATACATGGTAGAATTAATATTTGCTCTTGTATAAAAGTACTTCGGCAAGATGCGTCGAATCCAAGTTGGAATAAATGTCTTATTGCAATTTTTTGTAACTTAAATATTCTTAAGGCTTTTGAAGAATTTCCCCAAAATATGATGCCATAATTTAAAGTAAAGTAAAACTTCGCAAAATAGTATATTTTATCAGTTTTTTGATTGGCTTTTTATAGCGTAACACATAGGTGCCAGTTTTTGACATTTACTATTGATTTCATTTCCCCAACTTTTCTTGTACAGATAATCCCAATATTTAAACAGAAACTGCATGCGGTAATGTTACATTATCACATTTTATCGTTTCTCTTTACGGTATTGAAATTTACAGCTGATGATTTTGTTTTATTTAGAAATAAGTCTAAAGATGAAAACTAACGAGATAATTCAGAAGTCAGTAGAGACAATGAAGCCGCCTGCTCAGGAATGTTGAAGAACGGAATCAACACTGACATATCATCAGCATAAGCAATGAAAGAATTATTCATTAATTTAGATTTTATGTGATTAATATTGTGACGAAGTGTCACTAACCTGCATTCTTTTTGCAACCACGTGCACTCCAATTACTCAACCAACCCGTTCCGTCATTTGTTTCATCCGATCATCTTCATATCAAGCCTTCCAAAGCATGGGGAAGCTGTTCAAAGCCGTTTTTTCACCAAGCACATGGTATAACCTAACTTCGAGACCACGTGCCCAGACAGGTGACAGTTTCAGATTCACCTACAAAACCATATTCATAAAACACCACTCTGTTACCGATAATTATACTCACATGAAACATCTCTGTGTAAAATGTATATTTTTACAGTTACACTAATCTACAGGACGCTGTCAAAGACATCACTGCGCAGGTCCGGCAATATCCGTACTTCCGAATGAAGCCGAGATTCAAATTTTCAAATAATTCAAATATAATTTTTGAAATATTCTAAAACAATCTAAAATGTAATATATTATTTTGTAAAACGCAGGGAAGTCAAACAACGACATTTAGAATAAAATTTATTTTATTAAACAGAATCAACACTATCGTTGAACTCTCCATCTCTGTCGTACATTTTGTTTAAACGAGTTTAATTAGTAATAGGGGTATAAATACGGCCTCCGGGGCTGAGCATGATCACTTGTTTATTAGCTTCTGATAGCGACCTAAACTGAGTTCTCTAGCGACATTTGCGATTTATCTCCGAGACACACCGATCCACCGACCGACCTTTCTTAGGTAAGACCGTATTACCGTCCTGACCGCTAACCCCGACGAGTAGAACATTAAGCTGGTATCCAGTTTAGTGATACTCGTCGTCCTGACTCCGACCGTTGACCACCAAGACGATACCATCTGAAGCTGGCGCCCAGCTTGGTAGTATTCGTCTTCCTGACACGACCGCGACCCATTCCTACAGTACAGCCTCAAGCTGGTATCCGGTTTGGCTGTACTTCCCTCCAGACCGTGATAGATTCAGACTGCGACCGCGACCGAGACTTCCCAGCGTTAATATCATTTGGAACTGCAAGGATCTACAATAACGACCTAACCGACCTAGAGCTCGTGTGGCACACTATTTTTCTTCCACAGGACCCGCTGATTGGCGCCCGAGAGAAAACCCGATGTCTTGGGGAAGAATCACGAGATCACGGATCGACAAGTAGCAGCGGCCCAAGTGAACGTCACAATATATAAAATAAATAAAATGGGTTCAAGTATACTCCCTTGTGGTACGCCATATTTTATTATTTCATATGTAGATTTGTATTCATTGTAAATAACAAGTTGCTTTCTGTTAAAGAGGTATGATCTTAGCCAGTTTTAAAATTTTCCACGGAAACCATAATGCGACATTATTTTAATTAACTGGTCATGTTTAACACAATCCAATGCTTTTGATAAATCCAAAACCATACCCGTAATTAGTTTTCCATTATCCATATATTCATAGATAATATTTAATAATTTTTCTAATGTGGTAGTAGTACGAGTATTATGGTTCTTATATATATAATCGAAAAAAACTTTTTACCCTTAGGGTGTAAGGTGAAATAGTTACAAGTCATTATTACATAATACATAATTTACATTATATTACACATTTACAAATCTATTGTATAAACAAATTTAGTCCATTCTTTCTTGTTGCCTGACATTTTCTTGGCCTCTCTCCACGATTTGCCTTTCTTCTTTAATATTGCCGATACCTCATCATCCCACGTTTTCTTTGGTCTCCCTGGTTTTCTTTTGCTCTGTGTTTTTAACTCCCAGACGCTTCTTACTTGTCTTTTTTCGCCCATCATGCACATATGCCCAAACCATTTCAGATGATTTTTGTCTATTATTTCGTCAATCGGTTCTATATTTAATTCTTCTCTCACTGCTGTATTTCGTATTCTATCCTTTCTAGTGATTCCTTTTACCTTTCTTAGATATTTCATGTCAATGGCTTGTACTTTGCTTTTTTGTGCATTATTTAGTACCCAACTTTCGCTTCCGTATGTTAGGATAGGCCTGAAAACTGATTTGTACACTGTCATCTTTGTCTTAGTACTTATTTCTTTTTTGCCTATGAACGAGTTCTTCAAACTGTGATACGTTTTCGATGCTTTACTTATTCTTTCATTGACTTCTGCCTCCATGTCTATTATTACTCCCAAGTATCTGTATTTGTCAATTTGTTCGATTTCCTTGTGGTTATTTTTTATGGCTAGTTTTTTGTTCTTCTTGCCTATAACCATTACTTTGGTTTTCTTTATGTTTATTTGCATTTTTCTTTTTGCTAGTTCCTCTTCCCATATTTTTAAATTTAGTTCCAGACATTTTTTGTTCGGTGCGCATATTATAAGGTCATCTGCAAATGCGCAATTATCTATATGTACTGCTTGGAGTTTATTAAATCCTATATGTACTTTTCGAACTTTCCTGCTTGTGGCTTTAATGATGTCGTCCATGATTAGAATAAATAGTGTTGGGCTCATTACCCCCCCCCCCTTGTCTTAACCCTTCATTGATTTCGAACATATTTGACTGCATATTATGCGTTCTTACGTAACTTTTGTTTTTGTCATATAGGCTTTTAATTCCCCTACTTAATTTTTTCTCGATGTTTCTTTTATCTAAACTTTCCCATATTGCTCTTTGTGATATTCTATCAAAGGCCTTTTCTAGATCAAGGAAGGCCAGATATATTTCCGTATTCTTTATCCTATTTTTCTCTATTAGTTGTTTTATAGTAAAAATATGGTCTTGAGTACTTCGACCTTTCCTAAAACCACTTTGTGTTTCTGCTAGTTCTCTGTCTATTTTATACTTTAGTCTTTTTTCTAATATATATTCATAGGTCTTCGAGACAATACTTAAAAGTGTAATGCCCCTGTAATTTGTGCAGTCCGTAGCATCTCCATTTTTGAAAATTGGAATAATTATTCCTATTTTCCAATCCTTCGGAACTGTTCTTTCGTTCCATGCCTTGTTAAATATTGTTGCTAACATTTCATTACCCAGTTCTCCAAGATTTTTTAGCATTTCGGCTGGTTATTTTGTCGTGTCCTGCTGATTTTCCTTTTTTGAGATATTTTATTGCTTTCTTTATTTCTTCAAATCCAATTACGTCTCCTTCATTGGTTTCTCCTACTAGCTGGTCTATTATTCTGTCATCTGACACTTCTGGTGAGTCTGCAGTCTTGAGAAGATCTTGAAAGTATTCTCTCCATCGTTCTATAATCTCCGTTTCGTTTGTTATTAATCGGTTGTCTTTTGCTTTCATTTGTCTCAGATTTTGTTGTTTTCCATTTCTCAATGTTTTTAGAATCTTGTAGAATAACTTTTGATTTGCATGGCTGTTTTCTTCCATTTTATTACCGAATTCTTCCCACGTTTTCTGTTTCGCTATTCGAATCGTCGTTTTAACTTTTCCTCTCTGTTGCTTATAATTTGTATAGTTTTCTTCCGTATTATTTCCGAAGTATTTCTTCCAAAGTGCTTTTTTAACCTTTATGTGATTTTCAATTTCTGTCGACCAATCATCTGGTTTGTTTTTTCGCATGATTCTTTTGCTGTTGATAGTAAAATTGACTTGAATTGGCGCCATAGTTGTTCGAGGGTCATGTTGTTCCAGTCATCCTTTACTTCGATTATTTTCGTTTCTATAGTTTGTTTGAATATGTTTGCCGTTTCTTCTTCATTCAACTTATATGATTTTATGGCTTGATTCTGATGTGTGTTGCTCTGTTTTATTTTCTGTCTAGTATTTTTACATATTTCTATGCGGGTTTTTGCTACAACCAGATAGTGGTCACTGAATATTTCTGGTCCTCTTCTTACTCTGACATCCATTATTTCATTCCTGTACGGTTTGTTTATAAGTATATAGTCGATTATGGATTTTTCACTTCTACTTCTCATTTCGCGTGTATACTTATGTATCTCTTTGTGCATGAAAAATGTATTAGTAATTATCATATTATTCTCTATAAAGAAATCTATCATTTTGTTTCCGTTGTTATTACGTAGTTCTTCTCCATGTTTACCTATGACTTCGATATAATTGTCCGTTTTTCTTCCCACTCTGCTATTGAAATCTCCCAGCACTATTATTCTACCCTTTATGTTCTCTACTACATCCGTTAATGCTTCCCAAAATTCGTCTTTTCTATCGACCTGTTCGTCTTCGCTCGGCCCGTATACCACAATTATTGATGTAGCATCATTTGGGTCTAGTTGTATTTCTATCTTTAAAATCTTTTCAGATACGAATTCCCATTTGTTAGTAATATTTGTTAATTTTTTATTTATTATACATCCAACTCCCTCAGCAGCTCTTTTGTCCTCACTCACTCCACTGTATAGGAATAAATGTTCTTCGTCTAGCTCTATGAATCCTTTTCCTTTCTTTTTGGTTTCTGGGATCGCTAGAAAGTCCAATTCAGCCCTTTTGAATTCTTGGAGAAGCTCTTGTTCCTTTCCAGTTATGCTTCTTATATTCTATGTACCTAATTTTAATACATTTTGCAATTTCTTTTCCTTGTATCTGGTGTTGATTTTTATCTCATTGTCCTTTTCTATTGCCGTTTTTATCTTATTATTTAATTGTATTTCCTAACTTTAATAGTTTTTTGGATTTGTGCTTTCGGTTCGTGATAATTTTCTTATTTGATGGTTAAAACTATCCCCGTCTGGTGATCTCTGATTTGCGGTCCGTTTCTTTTCTCCAATTTTTATATTTTCGGTTTCTTGTCTCGTTACTTTACTTCTTTGTATGTTCTCTCCGTCTACTACATATGCTTCATTATTAATTATTAATTTGTTGTACCTCAGTTTGGCCAACTGCCCGTTTTTTCTGGCTTCTTTTAAGTGTGGAATCAATCTTTTCCTTTCATCTTGTATTTCTTTTGGGTAGTCTTCATCAATCCATATGTCTGTGTCTTTTAGTAAACTAGTTGCTTTAAGTATTTCCATTTTCTTGTTTCGTTAAACTAATTTTATTAATATTGGCCTATTATTGTTATCTCTAAATTGGCTTATTCTTCTCACTTCGTCTATTTCGGTTTTAGGGTTGAATGTTATCCCCATTTTTTCCAGCATGACTTTTATTTTCTCTTCTGTTTCTTCCTTTGTTTCGTTTTTGTTATCTTGGATGCCCTTGATTATTAAGTTTTTCTTTTTTATTTCTCTTTCCAGCTGTTTTAGTTTTATGTTTTGTTTTTCTGTTATTTCTCTCAGTTTCTCATTTTCTTTCTTTAACTCCGTCATTTCCGCTACTATGTAATCAAATTTTTCATCCATGTTTTTCAAGTTATTATTTATTTGCGTAAACATCTTCTCAATTCTCCCCATGTCTGTTTTCCCGTCCATTTTTATTATGTGCGCAAGGACAGCTTCCCGGATCGACTCCTCGAAGGCAGCTAGTCCTATCTTACTTATTTGGTGTTTTGTTTTATTTATAACTCCCTACGGCCTAATATAAATTCTGGCAATGCCCCCGTATCCACGCCTATGCTGGCCACCTGGGCTGCTGAGCCGTATCGTACTTGTTTGATGGCGCGACCTTCGATTTGTAGATGTGACAAAAAATGTTTATTTGCTTACCTTATCTAAGTGCCTTTGCCACTTTTATTTGGTTTTTGCCTTTGCACTAGTCACTATTAGTTAATACTATAGTTTGTTTAATTTTAAACTCGATATTTCTCACGAAATGCAAGGTTAATATCGGAGCACAGAAATTCACAACTTCTCACACGCGTTACCAGTGGCGTCTAATGTGGTAGTAGTACGAGTATTATGGTTCTTACAAAAACCAAATTGTTCTGAAATTAAAATTTCATTCTTTTCTAGAAATGATGAAATTCTATTAAAAACAACTTTTTCATAAATTTTATGAAAAACTGAGACAATGCTTATTGGTCTGTAATTTACAATATTATCCTTATTTCCCTTCTTATGTAAGGCTACTACTTTAATGTATTTTAGATCATTTGGAAAAATTTCATCTGCTTAGGAGCTATTTGTACAATGCGTTAAAGTAGTAATGAAGAATTAAAAACATTGTTTTAATAATTTGCTGAAAATTTCATCCAGTCCAGAAGAGGATAAATTATTTAATGACGTAATCACAGAACAAAAGTCAGTTTCAGAGGCTGGATCTATGAAAATAGTATTATAATTACTATGTGGCTTAATTAAGTTACAATTATCAGTATAGGTATTACTAACTTCTTTTCTGTCTACTGTGCTGGATATATTTGCAAAATATTTATTAAATAAGTTAACCATTTGTTCTGGAGAACTATCAACTTCATAATCACTTCTGATCTCCTGTTAATTATAATTATTATTAGTATTATTTTTAATGTTGTTATTTATAACATTCCATACGTTTAATGTTATTTATACATTTTCCAACATTTTGCGCATTGTATAACTTTTTAACTTTTACTAATTTAGCCATCTTTATAAAAAATATATAAATCTTTTAGACTCTCAGATTTTTTTAATATTTCACTTGTTTTCCAGGAATTTCTTTTACAGTAAAATTTTACTTTAGGAAAACAAATATGAACATAGTATAAGAATGTATGCAGAAATTTATTAAACTTTTGATTTGCATCTACTGCGTTATATACATCATCCCAGTTTTCTTTCGACAGATAAAATTTAAACCTATTTATATTTTCCTCATTAAATATGCGTTTATATTCTGGAATGTATGCAAAATTATTGTTCTTAATAGATATTTAATATTATCTAAAAATGTAATTATCATTAATATAGCGTTAATAATATAATATATAACCTATATTTTAGATGTCTGGTAAAAAGCGGCAAATAATTTTTTCCAAGGAGAAAAAGAAAATTATAATAAAGTTAGTGAAAGCTAACTCTACTATAATAGAAAACAAGAGTTGTAACGCCAAAATTTTTTTAAAAAAAGCTGAAGCTTGATCCTCTATTTCAGCCCAATTAAAGGCGTTAGGCTACGACCGTGATGCCAATAAAATTGAACATATGTATTTTCGGACAAAACAAACCGCGAAAACTAATATTTCAAAATATAAACACACAATGTCGACGACAGGAAGTGGAACAAATGATGTTTTGGATCCCTCCGAAATAGACTAGGCAATATATTAAATATGTCCAGGATATTTCATAAAAGATTTTGCAGAGTATGATTCCAATGCCAAAGCATGAATATTGAAATCTATTTTTCTAATTTAAATAAAAAAATTACATATTTTTCCAGAAACGAAAAAGTACCGCATTAGTGGAGCCTGAGTCGTCGAAGATAATTTAAATGGGACTATTGACACTTCTACTGGGTTTATTATGTTCGATTCCAGGTAAGATATATAGAACTTGCATTATTTTAACATATCTCATTTAACTAGTACATACGGTACACTTTATACATTTATTTACAAGAATGTGTTATATTGCATTGTGATAAATTTAGGAAAACTTTCATTTTCGAAGTATTTACTTAAAAAACTATTTCAGAAATATTTCTGAGACCTGCACTTCCCTTCCTTCATCATTCTCGCCCAATATAAATATCCCAGATCCTGATGTTCCCAATCCTTCTACCGGTCCAAGATACACAAAAAACGGATACAAATCAGTAAATTTGAAGCTGAAATGTTACTTCTGCACAAGAAGCACATTGAAGCCAAAATTAAGAATGAAAAAAAAGTTACAAAAAAAGAATTGGAATTATTAGAGTTAAAAATAGAGGCAGACAAAATTAGACTGCATCAAATAAAAAATAAAGAATCCTTTATTGATATAATTTTTCCGGAATACATTTCCTATTATGTTTTCCGGTTCGTCTCTTTCTTCAGATGATGAATATGAATCAATGTCGGACTCATCACTGGATAAGTCTTCATTCTCTGTAAATAATTTTATATTTTCAATATATTATAGAATAAACGCAATCTATTAGTATATATTAAATAAATTACAATCAAAATCTAATTTAATATTATACAAAACTGCCATTGCAGCAATACATGTTTTAGCACTAAATAATTTAATTTGCATTCCATTTTTTACTGCCTTAAACACCGATCAAAACAACATTCTACTACAACTCTTGTAGTTTTGTGTGCCGAATAATAAGCTTGGGCAGCAGCATTGTGGGGACGAAGCAATGGAGTTAAAAAGTAGTTACTACTGGGATAACCATTGTCGCCCAATAGTATACCTTTCACCCTACCATTCTAGTAACAAATAAAATTACATAATAAATACAGAGGTTTGAACATCTTTTTTAAATTAAGCGCGAAAAGTAAACACGAATAATTTAAAGAACATGAAACTTACGCAGGCGCACGCATATTATTCTGATTTTGACACGACAAGGGACAAAGAAGTTATTTCCAGAATTAAAGTTGAAATATTGAATATGTTTTGCAGTTTAGAATATCATAATGTAATGCGAAATTCGTATTAAGACGTTGTGAATATCACAGAAGAGGATTACTACAGCAAGTATATAATAAAGTGTATCCTTTTAAGGCATATCTTACAATTAGAATAAATGTAAGGAACGTCAAAATAATTTATTAATAAATTCTATTGCAGAATGTCTACCTCGAATTCTTCTTTTAAATTACAATTAGTCCAAATTCGAACATCATGAATACTGCCTCTTTATCTGGCTTTTAAATCGACAACTCATGTGTTGGCATCACATATTACTTGAATGTTTAAAGAATAAAAACCTTTTCGCTTACAATAAAGAAGGGGTTGTGCACTATCAGGATTTTTAATTCGAACATGGGTACAATCAATGCAACCCACTAACCTCGGTAATTGTTTAAGATTATAAAATTCTTGTTTAGTGTTGTTTACATTATCAGGAAATTTAACAAACCGAGGCAAATTATATGGTATTACACGGGATACTTTGTTTATTACATGTGAAGCTGTAGCTTGGCTTACCCCATGTAAGTCTGCTTAGAAAATTGGATAGGCTACTTTATTTACAAAATTATATTTTTAGCGACGTTATCCTTTCGCAAAATATGTTAATATAATTAAGATTTGCAAAGAAGCCGTTATATTCATTTTCTGATATTGGTTCAATTTCATGTGCTACAAGATCAATCACAAACAGCTTCTTTCGTCAATCGATATCGTTTTTTAAATTCTTTTGAGGTAAATTTGTCAAAAGGATTTTCTCTTGGTCGAAAATATCTTATTGGGTTATTATTAACTCCATATAATTCAAGAATATTTACCATATCTTTAATATCACGCACAAACTCCGCCATTTTTAATACTAAACAAGAGTTTAAAGACGGCCTCTGTCATCTCTAAGTAAGTAACCTTCATTAAGCAGATAAAGAAGCTTCATTATCGCTAATCATGACAAGTGAATACGAAATCTTAGTGAAGCGTCTCTAAGTTAGATAATGATGCTTCTTTAGGTTAGAGAAGAAGCAGAATACGGGTCATTGTATTTATTTCAATTTGACATGCTATTTAACTAATACACATTTTACCAAAAATACAGCAATATAGACTAATACGAATATTTTTTAGTTATTTATAATATATAATATGAAGAAAGTAATTGTATTAGTTGATTGGGTATGATAATATGGTGATACAATATTAATAACAAAGTATATATGTAGTTTGTAAAAAAGTGAAGATTAAAAAGAAAATAGTATTACGAAATCAGTACAGACTATTTGGTCCTCTTTTTGATATTATAAATACACGGTCGTCTTGTTTTAATAACATGGGTCGTATATGTTTTTCTCAATATTATAATAAACATTTATATAATATTATTAATAATGATATATTTCAGTTTTGTTTAACAAAATTTATTAGAATGCCAAGTAGAAAGAGCCAGGACCGTTCGCAAGAAGAACGTAGGAGCACGATTCCTAATAAAAATCGTGTGACCAAGCGCTGCAGGGTGGTGCTATCTCGTGGAATTTGCGATATTTGTACATTTTTTCATACCATTTAACATATCATATTATTTTATACGCAAAATTTATAATTTTATTATTACATAAATAAATCAACAGTAATTATTAATTCACTATGAAATTTTAATTAACATGTATAGTAATAATAAAGAGCAAAATAAATTTAAATTAATTTTGCAAATACACTTGCACTCTGAAGAATAATAATAATAAAAATTAGAGAATGTTACACTTTAGCTGAAACTCACGGTATATATTGAAATTAATATGTATTTTACTTGTTGACTTTTTTAAATATTTTTAATATTTAATATTTTGGTAATATCTTCTATCTCTACATTTCCAATAATAACAAATAAAAAATAAGTATTAAATATAGTATCGTTATGTATATTATATATAACATTTCATTGCCAAATGAATGGACTCAAATATAACTTTGGGTTGAACGAGTAGAAGGCTTTATCATCTGTGCATATACCCATGAAGACTGTTTGTGCTACCAGATCTTCAACAAATTCCATGGATGATATATCAGCAGATATTTATTTAAATTAATTCTCATGTATTAATATTTGAACTTTTCATTCATTTTACTATTTCTTTAGAAATTTCATCAGCATCTACGATTGAATATAATGGTACTTTTTTTGTTTTAGACATTGCACCTACCACCACCGTTCAACCAATGAATTTTTGTCCAGTGAGTTTAGTTGAAGCAGTGAGGGAACCTGCGGCTTCCACATCCAGGCAGCCTACGCCGTCGACATCGGGGACGCAAGTGTTCGACGAACACACATATGCCATTAAGGATACTGTGAGTATAGTTTTAAATAAATATCGACCCATTCATGCTAAAATAAAATAATTATCACTTTTTTTATTTTTACATCATAAGGAGGAGTCTGGCCATGGGATGGTAGAAGAAAGTGTGCGGAGCCGCAGTACTCCTGAGAAAGGTTTTCCGAGACTGGCCAGAAGTACGAGTAGTACTCCTCGTAGTACTCCTGAGAGGAGTGCTTCATTCGGAAGTAAGTAATTGTTTTATTTTTGTTAGCAACAACATTTCTATTATTGTTTTACTTAATATAAATATATGTTTAGGACTGACTGCTCACCACGCTCTGGCCAGCTTCGTGGAAAGCGACAAAGCCGGGAAGGAACAAATGGACGAACTAATTACAACATTGAAACGAAACAACAAACTTCAGGAAGAAAAGATTAAATTACAAAAACAGTCTAATGAAGAGAGGATTAAAACAAATGAATTATTACAAGAACTAATAAATGTTTTAAAAAATAAATGAGTAAAATATAACATTTTGTCTTATTTGCCCAAATATTGAAAATTTGTAATCCTATTTACCATCTCAAACATCTAGTGAACAAATACAAAATTTCTATAGATTTTATAGTTTTATTAGGGTCAGGCCCTAGATGTTTGAGATAACGCTTGTTTGGAAATTTTCATTCCTTGACCCAAACATCTGACAACGAAAAAATTCTAATTAAGTTGAAATTTTAGTAAGATAAAATTAATTTCACTTGATGTAATTTTACAATTAAAGTAATTAAAAAATTATTTATTAATTTTGGCTTGTTAGGCCATCTTCAGAGGAAATAATAATATAAATTAAATACAATACATAAAAAAAAACTAAATACAATAAAATATATTTAAAATTACTTTTAATTTACATTTGTCAAAGTTGTATATTTTATTTTATGTATTGTATTTACATTATATTGTTATTATTTCTTCTGAAGATTTCCTAATAAGCTCAAATTAATAAAGAATTTTTAAATTTTTTATTTAATTGTGAAATTAAATATTTTATCTTATTAAAATGTTTCATCAAGTGCCAACAGTAGAACCTATTGATATTATAAATTTTAGTGGATTTTAATTATTTGGTTGATATTTCGATAATTTTTTTAACCAAATTAACTACTATCTATAATTTAACTTTATGCATGGTGTAATTTAAAATATGATTAGTGATTTCTATTTATATAAATAGAAATAATAGAGGGAACTATGAATAAGTACAAGTACTAGTGTAAAAAAATTTATTAAAAATATCTGTTTATATATTGATTTCGAGCTTCTTGGCCCAATCGCCGAGTCGTTTGGTCGACAACTACCTCTTGGTGGGATCGTCGACGTCAATCTGGTCCCACACTGGTTCTATTTGTTCTACTTTGTAAAACGATGCAATGTTATGCAGAACAGCACAAGCCATTATAATTTTGCACGCCTTTTCAGGCTCATAATGCAATGTCCGGTGTTTTAGCAGGCATCGGAATCGCGCCTTTAGATGCCCGATACATCTTTCCACCACGCTTCTCGTTTTTACAAATCTGTTGTTGTATCGTCGTTGTTGATCTGTAATCGGGTTCCTCAAAGGAGTCAACATCCATGGTTGACATTGTAACTGCCTAAACCATCTCTGTTACCAAATGTAATATTTTATTCCATTTAAAACCACAAATTTACCTACCTTGGTAGCAGGGGTTAGACTTTATTTCCAATTCTGACCGAGCGGTGTCAAAATGATAAGGAAACTAAATAAGAATTTGAATTTAAAAATAAATGTAATTTCAAAAATAGTAAAAATGAATATATAGACAGTTAAATTAGATAATAATATACAATAATAATAATATAAATACAAATGTTACGCTGTTACGAATATTACATGTATTATGTTATGTCTCGCTGTTACGCTGTTACGCTGTTACGCTGTTACGCAATATTACATTAACAATAAAAATGGTAAAAATATACAAAATATTAAAACCTACCTCCAGTAGATTCTAGCAGTGAAAGAAGTCTACCTGGGACGATTCTTGATCACAGGGATTCGGTTTCACTTGAAAGTAATTTCTTTTTTTTACAAAATTTTGACCCAACTCCTTCGAAAGAACTCTGAAGACTAGCCGCGCCCGAATTCTTCATAAGATGCGTCGCGCTTTGTTTAGATAATGTACAGTCGTACGATCAAATATTAAATATAAAATGATAAGACATTTACGGTCGTTACATTCCTCTCCCCTTGGGAAAAGAATTTTTCAAAGAGAAATTCTTCAATTATAAACAAAAATTTTGAAAACTTTAGGAGGGAGACTTCTTCCATTACATAAATTATAACAATATTAAAATATACTTAAAATTAAACAAAATAATGACACATATGAGACGATAGATTATTGTCTGGGAAACAGTTATTCACATTATAGCAACAATACACATCACTGACAGTTTTTATTAATTATTATGACGGGTGAGAATCCTCCAGGTGGTGAATGGATTTTAACTTCATCGATGATAATAGGGGTGACTGATTTCTTGAGTTAGGGGTTGCTTTTATCCATTTCATTAGAGTTGATCAGCGTACAAACGGCGGCCGTCCATTTATGCGTTGCTCAATTTTGTTGATGGCGGTGACAAGTTGGTGACTTCACGCCATGATCATACTGCAGCAAGTTGATGGAATGGAAATGTACCACCCTTGACTTTGGAGGTCGTCTCAATCTTTTAGTTTCCTCTCTTTCCCCACACGCTGAATGGTCCAGTAATTACATGAAACAAAATTACACACATATTATTATACAAATTTTATTAAGAACTATATATATTTATTTGGGTTAACTAATTGTTACTACCATGTGATTGTATTTTCTCAACAATAACTCTAAGTCTTTCCAGGCTCGCATGTTGCCAACAAGAAGTTAGGTTTTTTCTTAATCTAATTTAAATGTGCTGTGCACAAGTTTAACAGGAAATTTTTTCATGTGAAATGGTAGTAATTAAGTTCCTCGGGTAAAATAAGGTACATCAATTTAGAAACAGGGGACAAAACTAAGTCAAATGGGCATAGGATGTATTCTTATTCACCTCCTCAAGTAGCTTTAAAGGAACTATCGGTTTATCTTTATCTTTATTTATTCAGCCAAGCTTGATTTACTTCTGTTTGCTCTACTACAGGGTATATTCGCGTAGTTGTCGGTTCTTCTAGTTTCACTCCTACTTCTTGATTTTTCGCTTCTGTATGGTTTTGTTAATTCTTCATTTTCTCAATATTTTGTTTACGATATACACAATACATTGTGATACTATCGAATAAGGCTCCCAATAAACGAATATTCCAACCAAATATGTCATATAATAAAAATCCATGAATTAATGTATCAATTACAAATTTTAGTCCTTTTCCAAGCATATATAATCCAATTAATGCTGATGAAACATTACCAAAAATAGTTATCCATGAAAATAATGTTTGCCGAGCGTATCCAGGTTTTTATGGCATTTTCATCAATAAGTCTCTCAAAACTTGTACCTTGCATGTCTGGTATCATTCCCATCATTCCACGCGTAAGTATACCTTCAACTGCTTGTCTTTCTTCTGGTGAAATTAGATGTTCATACAATTTATTCATATCTTCTTGAGTATATAATCCACCAGCAAATAAATTCTTGGGGTTCTTATATTGCCAGTTATTTTCATTGGTAGGGTTTAGTGTATCTGGTGAGGGCATCAAATGAATTCCTTTTGAAATTTTGTACCATGCGCCATCTAACTCATAAGCCGAAAATAAAAAGGGATTACAACCAATTTCTGTGGCATACTTTAACAAAATATGATTTCTTGGACACATAAATAATGATTTATTGTCATACATAACTGGTAATTCATGATAACATGTTTCTGTTTTTCTGATTGACTCCTCTACTGGAGCGCATTGGATAATATGTACAATTTCACCATAATTAATAGCTGTGTATCCTGGTACTTTCATTTTTACATAAGCAAATTCAGCCGGTGCAGTTATAGCTAGAGTTTGTAAATTTCGCAGTACCTGTTGGTCTACGGTGCATTTTTGATGAATTACATCCTTATATATTTATGTGTTCCTGTATCTCCTAAGCGGAGCATAGGGCAACCGAACACACCGAGCCGCAGTTCTAACTGCCGTACTGTCGGTTGTTTCATTTGCCAGTGCTACTTCTATTTAAGATGTATAGATGGCAAGTCTATAGCATCCGAGTGTGATACACAAGTAGCTGTGTTTTTT
The DNA here is from genome assembly GCA_035578165.1 of Stenolophus ochropezus. Classification (NCBI taxonomy): domain Eukaryota; kingdom Metazoa; phylum Arthropoda; class Insecta; order Coleoptera; family Carabidae; genus Stenolophus; species Stenolophus ochropezus. The sequence goes on from JAQOWZ010000034.1 coordinate 474,987, forward strand.
ATTTTACGACAAATCACACGTTGTCGGTCGCTGGGACTTGAACTGAGGATCTCAGTTTCGTATGACGTCACAGCGAGCTAAAGATGCGCGCTAGCTCGCTCAGCCATCCAGCCGACACATCCTTATATAAAGAATTTATTTGTGCTCTTAAATGTCTTTCCAGAAATACAACTTTGGTATTTATATACGTAGTAGGATCCATGTTAAATATAGAAAAAAACACTTTTTAATAAAATAAAACATTCCAATCTCTGATGGTTTAATAATAAAAAATTTTGGATGATCAGTTTCATAGGCACTTTAACCACATATCATTGTAGGTCGTGATATTGGCATGGCAAAGACAGTATTATGACTGTCCACTGAGTATACTGTAAGATCATAATTTTGGGTCGAAACATTTGCAGGTGATAATTTTGTAGCCGTACCTTCATAAAGGACTGTATATTTATTGTTTGAACATTGATCGTTATTTACATGATCCCAGAAAGAGTAACCATATACCGAGTTTATACAGAATCTTTCTTTATATGGACAAGTTATTCCGCCCAAATTTATTTGATTTTGATCAATTTTTGCTGGTATTAATTTATTATGTAGAGTAATTTCAACTGTAGCCTGTATAATCACATTACTCCAACTTCCTTTATGATCTTCATAAAATTCGCCAATACAATTATTTTCACTTGTCATGTGCCCTGCCATAAGTATGCTAGCTGAAGTAGTGCCATTTCCTATCAATTGATCAATGACCTTTCCATAAAATTTTATCACTTTATATCTATGCATTTCCATGCAGATATCTCTACTTACAGGGTGTATGTAAGATTCTAATCCGTCTACTACGGCTGAAGAGTGGGAGTGCATTCCACAATGTGTTATTAACCGTGTCATATGAATTTTACATTGATAAACAGGAATAAGTTCAATGTCTTTAATTTGAAGTAACTGAATTATTTCTTTAGTGACTATTACTTGGTCTGTCGGTAATTTACATGTTCCAATTCTATTTAAATAAAATGATGTGATATTCATTTGCGTACCTTGACAATCATATGCTATGATTCCTTCTGTTGGTGAATTCATTAATATCAAATAAAATATAATAATATTTCGTTGAGTCATTTCTGATTATTTTCCTTTTTTTTCACTCTGGAACAAATACATAATGTAATAATTGTTGTTGTTTTTTTTTAAATTCTTTTTGGAAGTTGACATGGCTCATCTTTGACAGGACCTCGACTTCTTAAATTATATCGATGGCCGTTTGATAAATTACTTGCTTGTGAATTTAAATTTTCAGAATTGGTGTCTTTGTCAATATGATGGTAATTTTCTTGATTTTCAACTTCTTGTTCTTCTGACATATTTCTTTCTTGATTATCTTGAGAGACTTCTTCAAGCTGGTCTTCTGCTCTTTCTTGAATTTCAATTTTATGTTCTTCTGACATTCTTTGTTCTAGATTTTCTTCTACAAAATTAGGTACCGGTGAATAAAACGGAATTAATGGTTCTTGATATGAATATTCTTCTTCTTCATTGTCTTCATTTTCTTGGCTTTCATCCTCACTGTCTAAGCCTATTTTTGAAGCTGGATTATGTAAGTACACCAAATCTCCAATGTTAAAGTCTACAGGTTTACTTCGTTTATTATATTGTCTTTCTCTTATGTCAGCAGCTTTTTCTAAATTTTGTTTGACAACTTTAAACGCTGAATTTAATCTGGCTAATAGCTCCGATGCATAATTTGTATCATAATCATATTTTAATTTTAATGGTTTTAAAATTTCTTCATATGGTAGTTCCATATCTCTGCCATGTATCAAAAAGAATGGTGTATCTTTAGTTGATGAATTTACTGATGCACGATATGCCATTAAAATGTAGGGGATCCATTCACCCCAATCTTGTTGTGTTGGTGATATATAATGTGACATAATCGGCCTGATTCTGGTGACCATTGTATATAATACGATATTGTATAAAATACCATTATGGTATTGTATACAATTATTTATTGAAATGGTATTCTGGTGACCATTGTTTTCAATACAATATCGTGTCATACACGTTTATTGTATTCTACACCATATCATATGTAATTCGTATTCAGGTGACCATTTATGAGTTTGACAATATTGTGTTCGTTACCATTATCGTATAGATTTATGGTTTTCGTAAAGACAGATCTCAGCTCGATTTATCATCATTATTTACGTTAAGAGTAAGAATTATTTTAACAAAAATAAATAATAACAATTTCATATTTATTATTGATATGTTGGAAAATGAAAGAAACAGGTAAGTTGATATTTCATTAAAACAATAATTTAGCTATTTATTATTGATACATTAGACACGAATTACTGATAGAGAGAAGGCAATTACGAGATATAAGTAATCCTCTCTCACTCCCGGAAGATGTTTTTAGGAGCATTTTTCGATTGTCTCGTGAATTAGCGAACGATTTAATAATTTAGCTGGAACCACATTTTCGAGCTCCACAACGTGAAGCAATTGCTATTCCGACTAATTTGAAGGTACGTACACTCATATATATATATATATATATATATATATATATATATATATATATATATATACATATATAACTAAAAATTTTGGTCATTATTGCTTCGAAAAAACTTACAAATTTATTTATTTATTTTAATTGTAAAACCCTCACAGATCCTAACAGCCTTGCAATTTTTTGCTCACGGCTGTTACCAGAAGCCAACTGGTCAAAATTTTCTACTAGCCATGAATCAATCATCAGTTATAGCTCGTCCAAAATAGAAAAGGACCTGTCAATCATTCTCGCGCATATAATGCAACAAACAAGTTGAAGAAGACGGCAACATAAATATACTTTTTTTCTAATGGTGTTCAATGTGCCGCACAGTACATACTAAACGTATCGTAGACCCATGCCTGGCCTACCAGTGGCCCTGTGCAGTTCTGGGTTATAGTAGCTATACCTACCCCATGTCAACCAAGTTTAAAACTGCACTGATCCAATAAACTAGGGGCGTAAACCATAAATGGGAAAGCAATCTACCATTGGCGTGGGATTATTTCAATAACAAATTGAATTTTTGTAAATATTTATATTTTAAAATGCATAATGTTCATAAATAACAAAAGAAAATATCACATTTATGAACATCATAAAAAATTCTAATTAAGTAGAGGCGAATGGATTACATCGGTTTGGCCACTGACAATATTTTCCTTTGAAATACCAGCTTCTTTAATCTCTAGATTTTCAAGCCAAATTATAGTTAATCCTTTTTCTGCTACATGTAAGATTACGAATCACCCTTTCCATAAATGATTATTACCTGCTAATATAATCCTCGGCAAATCCTGTACTGTTTTCTGTTTTTTGCAATTATATGTTCTTTAAATATTAATTTCGAATTTCCTTTATATTGTATAATAATTTCCTAATATAGTTTCCCCATATGAACTAAGAACTAAGTACGCCACTGGTAAAAAACGCAATGGGGGGTACCTTCTCCCATTGGTTGCTCAAAATATGAACGAAAATGCGTCTTTCGCGCAGGTTCATTTCTATATTGGACGAGCTATAGTAGATGTATTCAAGAGGTAACTCAAATTATTATGGACCAACTGAGTTACGTCGTACATTTTCCAACTACAGTCAAAGAAAGAAATGTAGAAAAGTGCAAGTAATTCACAAACATGTATTGTATGAAACAAATTATTATTAGTTACTTTTTTTCAGATTTGGAAACCTTCTAAATGGGTTTCCAGGAATAATTGGGGCTATCGACTGTACCCATGTTGCCATTATAATACCACCAACAAATCATGAACAATATCCTGCAATACTCTTTTTAAATAGAAAGGGGTATTACAGCATAAACACCCAAATAGTAATGTATTTATCATTGAAACAATATATTTTTAATAAAGTTATATTTTTTAATTTATTTTTTCCAAAATATTCAACGAATATTTTAATTTGATCTTTAGATACTTTTTTTTGTAGCCATAATATTTTTATCTGTGTAATGTTTAATATCACAAGCTGTCAACTTCAATTTTAAGGTTATGTCGGAATCAGTGTTACCAGTCGTTGTAAACATTAATACTTTGTTTTTCAAGAGAATTCAACTATATACATATTTCAATTTATTTAATTTTACATAAAATATGAATTTTACACAAGAATGTATGTTAATATTGAAGTAATTAATTATTTAAAAGTATATATGCTTTGTTATTCTTACATTGTTTTAAACGGTTGGCTTCAGTGCAATTTGGCGATTACAATATCGTATTCCATACAATTACGATTACCATGTGTACACCGGAATACCAAATCTTTACAATATCTTATAGCACATTGTAATCGTAATCGTATAGATTATAATATCGTATTCTATATAATCGAATCGGCTTGATTCTGGTGACCATCTTTAAATACTCGATGTGTTCTTTCAATCATTCCATTACTCATAGGATGATATGGAGTTGTTTGATTTTTAGTAATGCCTAATAGTTCACAAATATTTTTCATTAATTGTGAAACAAAATTTTTTCCTTGATCTGTTAACAATTTTTGTGGCACGCCATGTTTACAAATAATTTGAGTGATAAATGCTTTGGCAACTGTATTAGCTGTTTGATCCGGTAAAGGAATAGCTTTTGGGTATTTAGTAAAATAATCTTGGAAGGTCAATATGTAGCGATTACCATTATTACTTGTGACAAATGGCCCAACAATATCCATTGATGTTATTTGGAATGGCTTTGTTACTGTTTCAAATTTCTGCAATGGGGCAGGTTTTCTGTTTCGTGGCGTCTTTCTGCTTCATAGGAAAATTCAGGAATAAATTTCATGTAAAATCGTACAAGACCAATAAATGCTCTGATTTCTTTAATATTTGTAGGAACTGGATATGATTTTACAACACTGATTTTTTCTGGATCAGGTTCAACGCCTTCGGAAGATATAATATGGCCCAAATAATTAGTTTTTTCGGTTATAAATTTACATTTTGACGGTTTGAGTTTTATATTTGCGTTTTTTAATCTTTCAAATACCTCTTCCAATCATTCTAAATGCTGTTCAAAATTTTGACTAAAAACAATGATGTCGTCTAAATATACAAAGCACTTTTCTCCAGTTATTCCTGACATAATAGAATACATAAGTCTTTGAAACGTACTCGGGGCATTCGCTAAGCCGAAGGGGCATTCTTACTCATTCATAGTGTCCATCAGGTGTTAAAAATGCTGTTTTTTCTCTATCATCTGGATTAACTTCTATTTGCCAATACCCACTTGCTAAGTCAAGAGTCGTAAATAATTTAGCATTACCTATTTGATCTAGGGTTTCCTGCAAATTTGGCAAAGGAAAGTAATCTCTTTTTGTTATAGAATTTAGAGCTCGATAATCTATACATACACGAATATTATTTTCATTTTCTGCTGCTTTCTTTGCTACCATTATAACAGGGGCTGACCACGGGGACGATGATTCTTGTATAACTCCTTGTTCCAACATTTCATTAATCTGATTTTTTAATTCTTCCCGTTGACTGTATGGTATTCGGTATGGGGGTTTCGTTATAGGAGGAACATTTTCAGTAATAATTTGATGTTTAACTTTATGTGTGCATCCCAATTTACTTCCTTTTTCCATAAAAATTCCTTTATATTTTTCTAACAACTTTTCCAGTTCTAATTGTTCACTTTCTTGAAGATGGTCTAGATTTAAATGGGAAATTACATTTTTACTTTCTTCAATATTAAGGACGTTTATTTGCTGATTGGTGTTAATATTTTCTGATATATCAATGACTTCACTATATGCAACTATTGTATTTTTGGGAATTCTTACTGTTTGATTAGATACGTTTAGTACACAAATATTAATTTCATTTGTTGCTTTACTCACAGATCTTGCAACTAGCACACCATAAGTCAATATTTCAACAGGTTCTATTAAAATGTCATTATCAGGATTTTCAAATTCCTAAATTGCTGTACAGATAAACTGACATCTTGGAGGGATATCAACATGCTCTTTCATTCGAACAGGGAAGCGGTCAGCAACCCTATTCTCATCATCATACACTATTGACCGTAGTGAAGACGATGGTTGATTATTCCTATCACAAGGTGTTTCATCATTACTAATTTTTTTGTTTTCTGTTGTAATTTCATTGTAATTTATTTCTTCTTTATTTCCCTCAAGTTTCTTTTCAATTTTCTCTTCATTTTTGTCTTCAGGTTTCTTTTCGATTTTGTCTTCAATTTTATTTTTGATCTTCTTTGTAATTTTATTTTCACGTTTCTCTTCAATTTTATTTTTGATCTGCGCAGATTTCTTATTAGTGTTATTTTCGTTGTTTTCATTTAATTTATATACTACAATTTCTATCTCAGTATCTTTAAATATTCTTTGTATTAAGTTCTTTACTTGTGGCCATCTTAGTCTATCTAACCCTGAACCAATCTGAGGCATTGCTAGCTTTGAAATATTGTTTCGTAAACAGTGTTTTCGTAGTTCGTGCAATGACCCTTCAAGATCACTCAATTTGGGTTTATGATAATGTAACTCCTTAATTACTAAATAATATATAAATCTGGTTTGGTTATCATTTTGTTCTTTCAAATATACTAAATTTCCAACTCTTGGATTTTTAGATTTCAATAAGTTTACATTATTAAACTTTTTCTTAAACATAACCGCTATTCCTCGGCTCATTTTTAAGTTTTGTGAAACACAATGAACGAGAGAATAATCAAGTGGCGCAGAAAACAAATCTCCATGTATTTCTTTTATCTTACATGATTGGCTTTTATTTTCATCTTGATTTTTCAAGAGATTTATTTCATATTTTTCTGTTTCGTTATTGTTTCTGCATGTTTCTTTATAATTGTTCTTTTCTAGTTGGGTCAATATGTTATCTTCATTCCTTTTCTTTCTTGGCTCTTTTCCTTTAATAATTTTGCGGTTTACATAACAAGTTTCATATTGATCATTTTCAAAATCTGAGTCTTCTTCTGAGCCTTCTGAGTCTTCAAATTCATTTTGAATTTTTATTTTTAAACCATGTAGGTTGATATACGCTTCAGAGAAATTTATAGTGGCTCCAGATGATTGTAGAAAATCACGACCAAATAATCCATCAGTTTGAAGTGGTAATGTGTTATCACAAACCATACATTCAAATGGAAATTTTTTAAACTGTAGTTCAAACGGTATTGTCGCTTTTCCTAATACTTCTATTTCGTGTCCACTAATTCTTCTTAGTGTAATATCTTTGTCTACATTTACTTTGATTCCCCTTAATTTTTGAATAATTTTTTGTTTGACTATCGTTACTGCTGCACCCGTATCAATTAACATTTTAAAATTTTGATTATTTATTCTTACGTTTAAAAAAAATTATATATTACCGCTACAATTAATATTTGGCAAAGTGAAATTTCTTATTTGGATTTGTTTGGCGTTATTTGCCCGCCGCTTCGGGGAACAAACGACGGAGCTTTTGAGTTTAAATTTGGCCTTGAATAATTATTTTGAGAGGTACTAGGGTCTGTAAGCTGTTGATCATTGGATATAGCTGAACAATTTCTACTAATATGTCCATGTTTGTTGCATTTATAACAAATTATTGGTTTCTTATTATATTTTTTTTTTCAAAATTTGAGTAATGTTAATTTCTTATCGGAGGTTCTCTACTATTTTGCACAGTATATGTGTCGTTAGATCTGGCATTCCGTAATATACTAAGATTAATTTCAGTCAGCCAGTACGGTTGTGTGGTCGTGGCGTGTCTTGTCTGATCGTGTAGATAAGCAACATAGCCCGCCCTGTCCAATTGGATGGGTTGCCGCACAACGGCTCGGTGTGTGCTGGCCTTGCAGAGACTGTAGGCTGACAACCTGCATCACTAAAATGCAAGTAAAACATGTCACGAAACAAGTACTTCAGGTACTTGAGGCCTAATCGGCTTCACCAAAAATCTGGATCTACTTCCGGAAAACTAAGTAAGGGCTGTGTCACAATAGATCTTCTAGGTCGCGTTGACAAAAAGTGACAAAAACGCTTAAACCCTCATATACATACATACAAGATTAATTTCTGCTTTCATAGCCAATTCTACAATTTCATCAAATTTAGAACTATGATTTTTTGATATGTCCATGATAATTAATTTTGAAATATCTTCTGATATACCTTTTTGAAATTGATGAATAAGATCTCGATCATGTTTTTTTCAATTATTTCTTTTTCTTTTTCGTCTTTATCTTCATTATAACTCCAATTTTCTTCCAATAATTGTCTTCCTACCCCTTTTAATCTTGTTGCATACTGATCCACGCTTTTTTTTGGTCTTTGGTAACATTTACTTAAATTTACTTGACCCTGACCTGGGATAATTTTGCGAGTATATTTTTTTATTTAAGTATTTTTGAAAATTGTAAAAGGAACATCATCGCTACTTAATTGTGCATTTGTTTCCAAATAGCGGAATGCATCGCCAGTTAAATGATATTTGGCAATAGCTACTGTCTGGTCTTCAGTCCATAAATCAATTTTCGCTCTTTGTGAAATTTTTGAAAAGAATTATTTTATATTTTCACGAGGTTTCCCAGAAAAATGCGGAATTCCTACTAAGGATTGTCCAATTGTTCTTGTTGGAATAAATGTAGCCGTCGATGTAGGCCTCGTTGGGCTCATTGTCGTAGTAGTAGTCGTGGTTGTCAGAACGTCTGTCGTCGTCTGAGTATCGTTCGGCATTTTCTTTTTGTTTAATTTAATTTAATTTAGCACAATAATGAAAGTATAAATATTTTGAATAGAAATTTTAAAATATAATATTAAATTACGCGCAATATTTCTAATCACTGTATGAACACCCGGTATGAACAACCTCAGCAATTCTTTAATTTTATTATCTCCAAAGACAACAAACAACTCTTCTCAACGCTTCACTGTAGCCGATGAGTCATGCTTAATATGCGTATTAATATAATATTGCGCAACAATTATAATTAATTAATTTTTCTAATATCAATTTTTCTTTTGTTCTACGGAAACGTGCAATTCAAATTTCAAAATGTGAAATTAATATCCCACCGCTGCCACCAAATGTAACTGCCTAAACCATCTCTGTTACCAAATGTAATATTTTATTCCATTTAAAACCACAAATTTACCTACCTTGGTAGCAGTGGTTAGACTTTATTTCCAATTCTGACCGAGCGGTGTCAAAATGATAAGGAAACTAAATAAGAATTTGAATTTAAAATGTAATTTAAAAAAGATAATAATATACAATAATAATAATATAAATACAAATGTTACGCTGTTACGCAATATTACATTAACAATAAAAATGGTAAAAATATACAAAATATTAAAACCTACCTCCAGTAGATTCTAGCAGTGAAAGAAGTCTACCTGGGACGATTCTTGATCACAGGGATTCGGTTTCACTTGAAAGTAATTTCTTTTTTTTACAAAATTTTGACCCAACTCCTTCGAAAGAACTCTGAAGACTAGCCGCGCCCGAATTCTTCATAAGATGCGTCGCGCTTTGTTTAGATAAAGTACAGTCGTACGATCAAATAGTAAATATAAAATGATAACACATTTACGGTCGTTACAACATGGATATCCTGAATCACCTGTAAATAACATAAATCAATTTTATAATGTATCATTTTTCGTTATAGACAATATTAAAAATAGTATTTATACATATGCATACCCATTAATCGATTTGTATCCCCATTATCAAAATGTTCCGCCAAATGAAGGAATCGTTGGTACTTCCAGGATATCTAGCCTAAATATTCAAAATGTTGAAATCATCATCACAAATCTCAAATTAATATTATGTATATAAATCTTTCATAATTTTTATAAAATGAACTTACAATTTGTACATTAATGCTGTGGTATCCTTTCCTATTTACGTACACATTCTCATTATCGCGAAGTTTGACAATGGCAACATGCGTGCCATCAATCACACCTATTATTTCTGACATGCGATGTCTGACGCGAAATCTATACAAAGTAAAATAAAAGCAAATTAGTAATTGTTTTAGATAGTATTACTTTATTTATATTACCTGTCACTTATATCTTGCCTTTGTTGGTCATTCCGTCCATCTATTCATTAGAACGATTATGTTATTGCAAACATCCCTTATGGCTTAGGGCTGGCTAAAACAAGCCCATGGATTTCCACCGGCGCTCCGCTGGTAACTTCCCGTCGCAAAAAATGTTAACGTACTCAGTAAGTAAAAAAAAATATAACTTGCATTACCAAAAATAAATTTTAATGGAAAACAGTCCATAATAACCATAATTCATTAAAATACCTTTAAATGATTTGGTATCCAAGTAGGATACCGACCCTCTGCGAAATGAGGCTGCAGCTCTCTCAAAAGGTAGAAAACTGCATCCTTATTGAGCCTGAAATTTGCGATGAATTCCACATTGGAAATTGGAAATGGATCCGTAATATCCCGGACTTGGCGACGATGCAGTCTGGCTTGCATTCTGCGCTGGTGTTCCTCCTCTGTAAATGTAATTGTAAATCTTTGTTATTTACATAAAAAAAATATCAAACAATTTGATTAACGAAATAAATATTCACATTATCTATTCATTATTATAAGAAGTTTATATATATACCCCCCGATTGTACCACTGGAGGCCGATTCGCCGAAAACTTTCCTTTCAGTAGCATGGTAACCGACTTAGAGACAGAGACTGGCACACCACTAGAAGCAAGAGGTCATCGGCGTAAGCCACAAACTTGCAACCTGCAACCTCCAGTTCCCACAGAAGCACATCCATACAAGCATTCCAGCATACAGGACCACTAATACTACCCTGTGGACAACCCCGTTCTACATTATGCCATGCAACCCCACTGCGACCCCAAATACACACGCGTCTGTCCCGGAAAAAATCCCGCCAGATCGCGATATCCGCGCTACCCAATTCACGAAACCTGCCAAGGATCGAGTTCCAAGACAGGTTATCGAACGCGCCTTTAAAATCTACAAATACCCCCAACACATACTTCTTTCCGGAATCACGAACCGTGGACTTCACGTCGCTCCACGCGTCCTCGACTGACTTCCCTTTCTGAAACCCATACTGCTGCCTGTGAAGACCGTCTAACAGAGGAGACAATCTCCCAACAAGTAACCGCTCGAGTACCTTACCGAAAACATTCAGTAAGGTAATCGGTCGGTACGAGCTGGGATCATCCCTCACTTTATCTTCCGACTTCAGCAGTACAACCACACGTCCATGCTTCCACTGTACAGGAAAACAGCATGACGACAGGCAGGTGTCAAACATCGACTTAACGTAGATTGACAATGCAGCCCATACGTGCCGAAGCATAATCGCGTCTACCCCATCTAAGCCAGGCGACTTACCGACAGACATTGAAAAGACTGCCGACTCGACGTCATCCCAGCTGAACTCCCGTTCCCCACGAATGGCATCGACTGCCATTGTCGGTTCAACCGCGGCCGGAAAGAAGCTATCCAACAAAACGTTCGCGTTTTCATCCCACGACTCGGCAACCCGATTCCCATGCCTAATCATGGGAATATCCGCGTCCCCTCTCAAACCGCGACAGATACGATACAACGCCCCCCATGGATCATCGCGACCTTGCTCGCGAACAAACTCCCTCCAGTGCTTATCCTTCTCTTCCCTAAGCAACTGTCGGTACGTTCGAACACTAGCTCGGTATTCGGCCTCGCATAGATTCAAAGAATCTGACTGGGTACGTCTGGCAAGCTGGAAAGCCCTACGTTTGCGCCGTGAAATCCTTCGTAGGGCCGACAACTCCTGTGTCCACCAATGGACCGCTCTCCGTCGAGTGACTCTCGTTCTCCTTTTCAGGAGCCGGTCATTGGTACTGGTTACCCAGCCCAACAGGACCTCCGATTGTCTATCAGCTGACATCTCAACGAAGTCGGAGTAGTCGACATCTACTAGTGATTTCAGTTCCGTCTCATACGTATCCCAATCTACATTCTTTGTCACCCAGCCTACACGATTGACCACGTCACGTGTATCTACCTCCCTCCCTGTTACCGTGATGCGAATGGCATTGTGATCCGAGATCCCCCAATCATCAATGACCTCCCACGACCACGTTAACCGATCCCCCATCCTATTAGTAAACGTAACATCTATGTCGCTCATCCCGCCCGGACCATTGTACGTGAATACGCGACTTGGTTGGTTTAGCACAACTAACCCAAACGTATGGATTAGGTCCTCGATTAGCCTGCCTCTCTCAACCCGATCACCGTACCGAAACGTTTCCCCTTTGCTAAACCATAGCGGCGATACGGCGTTCGCATCTAACCCCACAATAACTGGACAATCATTCGCTCTCTCAATCACACGTCGAAGGTAATCGATATCATGCCCGATTTCCCCCCCAAATTGACAATATAGCGAACAAACAAAGATTTGACCTACTGGCCCAACGACGGTCACGCAGACTCCCGTGGTTGTAACGAGCTCAGGGACTTCCAACACGTCGAGGCTGTCATCTAAGACAACCACAGCCGCCTTGGGCGGTCCCTCCCCCGTACGTGCGTAAACGCGCGACGAGGTTGGCATGCCACAAACACGAGAATTTACCGTATAGGGCTCCTGTAGTAGGGCTACCCCAATACGTTCTGCCAACAACCCTTGACTCGCGTCAGACATGATTTCTCTTCCCCGACCACAATTCAATTGGATGATGCGCATGCTACCCATCAATCAATTGTTACACGCGACCTCGTTCTTACAACCGCCTTCTTGTATTCCGGACATTCGCTACTAATCACACTGTGTTTAACATGCTCCCTCTTCGCAGACTTACAATTTTTGCAATCTACGTAAGAGTGTCCACTCTTACCACACCTACGGCATAGATTCTCTTTCTCCTTACATTCCCTCGCCACGTGCCCATACGCGAAGTAACGGTAGCACCTTAACACGACATCAGGCATAGCGTCCCGCATCTTAATTGATACCTCCAACACATAGGTACCCTTCGGAGAAACCGACACAACCCGCGTGCGCGCTTTATATTCCTCCTCCCCTATCTTTCCTACCAAGTTCTTCTCGAATATGTTCCTCATGACCTCTTCCCGACTTAAGGTAGACGGAACGTCGTAGATGGCTACCTTCGGTCCGACCTTACGGGGATCCTCCAACTTCAGTCCCTTCTCCCTGAATGGCGCACATTTTCGAATGTCATCGAGGTCACCCTGAGACGCTGCCTCAATAGCCACCCCGTTCCTAACCCTCCGTACCGCGCTAACTTTGACGTGTGCCACCGCCTTCGCCACACAGTCCACCCGGCTCTTGACCTCATCGGCTGCCAGTGGCTCATCAGAGCTCGACCGCACGATAACAGAATAACTTGTATTCTTAGGTCTCGTGACCTTGACCATCGGGGGGCTCACCGTCTGCTTTGCCGAACTTTTGCCCGGTTGGCTCAAAGCTGGCCAGTCACGCCCGTCTAACCCACTAGCCTCCCGCTCATAAGACCTAACCACATCCTTCAGCCTACCCTGTTCAACCAGCCTACCTCTGATGCGTTCAGATTCCATCACCATGGACATGAACACCGTCTCCACTAAGCGCGACCGTCTTTGTAGCTCTAGTATACTCTCCTTGCTAACCTGTTTCGATATACTTCCTAAAAAGTCATAGAATCCATCCCATGCTGTCCGGAACTCAGCAACATAATCCGCCGTTGTAGCGCTACCCACCCTTTTCCTCTTACTTGGCTGACCGGAGCCACTGGCAGACAGCTCGCCCGACATACCGTCTTCCGTCGCCATGTTTACGACTTCAACGTCACCTTTCAGCGACATCTCAAACTACTAGCCCTAGCGGGCACTTACGAAACGATTGACTATCAGCGCCACCTGTCTGTAAGTCGTTGAAATAGAAACCTACTGAAACTAGGCGCAACTAACGCCACCTGTCGCGCAGTAGCCTAACCAAAGCCACCTATCGGAGGTTTACGAACTACCGGCTTAGACCGGCTTATGCCGGCGAGTGAACCTCGTGGAAGGCAACTAAATACGTAGAGAGGCTACCAGAAAATGTATAGCATGTATAAATCCCCAAAAAAGACTAATAAAAAAAGACTCTACCAAGTCAAAGACCAGGCAGAGTCTAATTACGAAAGAAAAAAACCTAAAAACAAACTTACCCCGGTTTCCCGACGATCCGGCGGGACACAGACACACAACCACTCAGCAACACTCACCACGTGTAAAAATGTCCCGAAACACTCCTTCACCACTCCAGAAAACCCGGAAGAGTCTTGAAAAGACTTTTTAAAAAAAACGTGAAACTCGACCTTGAGGCAAAAGAAACGTACAAGAACACAGGAGCGCGCTAGCACGTCCGTTCAGCTCGACAGTCACGACACGAATCAGTCAGAGGGACACGAAATGTGTAACTGTTCCGCCTTTCAGCACTACAGTCGGCTAACCTGTGAATTATAGGGATGAAGTACGCTCATGACACGCGTCAAAGCGAAAAGCTATGACTACCAGTTCGCTGCCGCGCGATTCCTGTCCCAAGGTGCAAGCCTAGGTAAGGATCCACTGGTGGGGTCGGGCCACTATCCAAGCCCTACTAGCTATGCAGGCTAGTACCCGAGTTGCTTGGCACGCAACTCACACGCCGGGATGAACGAAGCACCCCTAGGCAGCATTTGCCTTTTGAAACCTTTTTGGCCTCCGCCTTCGCGCATGCTGCAGGCCACAGCGCGCCTCCCGTTACGCCAACCAAGGTATGAAAACCCCGGGTCTGGTCAGCCCCACGGAGTACCGGTTTAACCTCCCGGTTGAGGCTCGCTGATACAGGTTCCAGGACGAAGCCCATCCCCTAACAGCTCCTTAATTAGGCTCGTGCACGCCAGGCATAAGTATCGCCAGCTCCAGGTAGGGGGAGACGCCACCTCCATGCTTTCCCAAGACAGCCCTTAGGAAGAGACGAAGCAGATCCGTCCAGTACTGCCAAAGTTCCGCATTCCTGGCCCAATGAGTGTGCAGGTACCCACTACTGCAGCATGGTGGCATTCCAACACACCCTCGCGCAAAGCGCCACACCTGCATACATCATTCACCCTAACATTCACTCATTCATACGACCTATCATCCACATTCATCCCTGCACTGCACTCACAAGTCAGTGACCATCCATCCTCACTCCCCGTCGCCTCTCGTCTCTGCGGTCGAACGCCACCTTCGCAAACGCTTCGATGGCCTTGTAGCGCTCCTCCGTTGCCAGGACTCCGTCCACATCGAAGCTCCCGTTCGGCCGCTGAAGAATCCCCATTCCCTGAAAATCCCTAACATCCCCGAGTAGGGTGCAGCTGCATACAATATGCAGCCAGTTCTCCTCCCCACCCCCACAGTCACACTCACTTCCATTCGCTAGCCCCCTTGCATGCAAAAATCCGTCCATGCTCCCGTGTCCTGTTAACAAATAGTTCAGCTTCAGGCTCGGGTCGAATCACTTGGTTTGGCCGGAAAACCGCACGTCCGGGAGGAAGGAGTAGGTTACCCTACCCTTCTCCGAAGCGTCCCATTCCCGCTGCCAAACTTCAGTGGCCTTCTCGGCCAACAAGGCTTTAGTCTGGGCCAGACTAAGGCCTCTAACCTCCTCATCTGTTAACAGATCCACGGGTTTTAGTACAACCCCATGCTTGACCTTATACATGCAGGTCCTACGGCATACTTCTACCCACCACCGTCCGTAAGGGACTTTACGGCTTGTGAGTAAGACGCAGGGACTGACTTTATTTGCTTAACCTCTTTTATGTGTTTAATTATCTCATCGAGTTTGTGTGCTGCAGCTGACATCTCCAAGGTAAGTGGTCATTTTTCTGATCTTGCCGTTGTTTTTTTGTTTTCTGTGGTGCGTCACCTCGTCAGGAACGTTGTTGCGCACCTTCAGTGCGGTTTTTTAGCGCTATAAAGCGATAGAGTGGTTTTTTATAAAAACCACGTGTAAAGAGTAAGGTTAAGTCAGGTTTGAGGTAGTAGTTTCAAAGTCAGCCGTCGTAGTTTAGCTACTTGCCGGCAGTCGTGCCGGTTAGTGCAAGCAGTTCCGCTACTCGCCGCTAGGCGTTGTAGTTCTACTTCTGGTCGTTAGGTGTCGGTAACTCGTCATAGTTTAGCTTCTTGCCGCTAGGTTGTTATAGTTCCAACTCTCGACGCTTGGATACAGCTTGGTAGCTGGACAACAGAGGGCAGAAGGGTTCTTCGGAACCCAGCGCGGGAAATATGAGCGGGGATGATGAAATGGGGATCTTTGAGGGTGCTAGTGGCTCGGGGGGGAAAAACGTCGTAGACTAGGGAGCGCGGGGAATAAACAGGACTTTGCGGGGGAATTTAATGTTGCACTGGGGAAGATTTATGGCGTAATTATGGACATAAAACACAAAATAAGTAAGAATGATCTTGTGGATATCCAGGGGAAAATTAGGGCAATGGAAGCGGTTGTTATGGGGGCGGTTTTAGAGGTTGAATACTTGAGGGGGAGGCTTGACGAACAGGATAAGTTTAAGGACATCATTAGGGAATACGAAAGGGATAGAATTATGGAAAGGGGGGATACTATTGTTGAGCGCGACTTAGGGGAGGGGTGGCCATCTCTGGGGGGACCCAAGGGGAAAAGGGGAGCCGGGTGCAAGGATGGGGCTACATGGGGAAAAAGGGGGAAAGGGGGGGAAATCATGCCTAGACGAAATGTAAATTACGCGGTGATCATACGCTCAGGGGGGGAAGAGCCACTAGCTGCGGATGAGATAAAGAGTAGGGTGCTGGGGAACATAAGTAAGGATGTGAATGAGGTTAAGGTCAGCGCTGTACGGAAGGTTAGGAACGGAATTGCAATCGAAACAGCAACAGAGGCGGACTTACAGAAAATTAAAGATAGGGGGAAATTTATGGAGTTAGGTCTGAAATGTGAGGCACCCAGGAAAGTAGGTCCCAAAGTGGTTATATACGACGTACCGGAAAACATGTCCAAATACGAGGTTATGGGGGATTTATATAAGAAAAATCTGGAGGGAGATATCACGGAGCAGGACTTTAGGGACAGAACCAGAATTATTTCCGCGGCTAAGGGGCGCTACGTCGTTGAAATGTCTTGGAGGGCGAAAGAGCTCTTATGCTTGCAGGGGCGAGTCTATATTGGGTGGTCCTCATGTCGGTTGCACGAAATAGATGCCGTACAGCGCTGCTTCAGGTGTTATGCGTTTGGTCACGTGGCAAAAGATTGCAAGGAGAAAGAGAAAATTTGTGTAGGAAATGTGGGGAATCGGGTTATTTAATCGCGGCGTGCAAGGGAAAGGAGAAATGCCGTAATTGCGTGATCGCGAAGCGCGAGAAAACAGATCATGGGGTTGGGTCGACGCAATGTCCGAAGTTCAACATTATTCAACTTAACTGTGGGCGTGGTAGAGAGATCATGGCCGACGCGAGTCAGGGGTTGTTAGCCGACCGGCCACGCTGGATGTCATGGAATTCCCCGAGCTCGTCACAACCACAGGTGTTTGCGTTGCCATAGTTGGGCCTTTAGGTAAATTCATTGTTTGTTCCGTATATTGTCAATACGGGGGGGGAAATGGATCATGAACTCTTGTACTTACGCAGAGTGATTGAGTGTGCAAATGGGACTCCGTTACTGGTGGGGATGGACGCGAATGCTGTATCACCGCTGTGGTACAGCAAGGGCGAAATGCGGTACGGGGATCGGGTCGATCGCGGGCGGTTGTTGGAGGACCTCATCAACGAGTGCGACTTAGCGGTAGTTAAGCAACCAAATCGGTTCTATACGTTCAGCGGACCGGGGGGCTCCAGCGACATTGTTACACTTACTAACAGGGAGGGTAGTAGACTAACATGGGCGTGGTCGGTGTTACCGGAATGGGGTTTTTTGGATCACAACGCGGTAAGGATAACGGTATCCAAGAGTTCGGGGGTAGAGCGCGAAGCGGTACAACTTCCGGGATGGGTCACTAAAGGAGTTGACTGGGACACGTATGAGATGGAACTGGAGTACGCTGTAGACGTTGATATAGCTGCCTTCGCTGACATGCCGGCCGAAAGGCAATCGGAGGTCCTCTTGGGCTGGATTGGACGGGTTAGAGAGTTCGTGTCGGGTTCGAGTTGTAAGTACGTGTTAGGGGTTTTCGTTGACTTCAAGGGGGCGTTCGATAATCTCCGTTGGAATATGGTTTTGAGGCGCCTTCGGGAGTTAGGTTGCGAGGAGATCGGGACGTGGCGGGATTTCTTTCGCGACCGTCGGGTTTGTATATACGGGAGACGTGGTATTGCATGGCGAAACGTCGAACGGGGTTGTCCGCAGGGATCAATAAGTGGGCCGGTATTTTGGAACATGTGTATGGATGGGTTGTTGTGGAGGCTGGAGGCCGGAGGCTGCAGATTTGTAGCTTTTGCTGACGACCTACTCCTTCTGGTGGAGGGTGGAAGCAGACTTGAGTTGGAGAGGGAATCGGCTCGCTTCCTGTTACTGGTGGCAGAGTGGGGGGAAGAGGCTGGAGTACCTTTATCCTCCTCGAAGTCTGTAACCATGCTCCTCAAGGGAAAGTTGTCAGCGAACCGGCCGCCAGTGGTGCGAGTGGGAGATACGAGTTTGCGCCACGTGACAAGAGTGAAATATTTGGGTGTGACTGTGGGGGAGGGAATGAGTTTCAGAATGCATCTGGAGGATTTGCATGCTAAAATGGTTAGGGTAGTAGGCATGATGAGAAGGGTTTTACGAAGGGACTGGGGATTAGGTAGGCATGCTTGTAGGATTTTGTTCAAGAGTTTGTTTGTCAACAGTGTACTGTTTGCTTGCAGTGTTTGGTCCAGTGTTTTGCAGTTTGGGTATGGTAAGGTGTTAGTCGATCGGTGCGAGCGGGTTGCGCTATACGCGTGCGTTCGTGTTTGTACGACGGTTTCCACCGATGCGATGCGCGTACTAATGGGAGAATTACCGTGGTGGGTAGAAGCATGCCGTAGGACCTGCATGTATAAGGTCAAGCATGGGGTTGTACTAAAACCCGTGGATCTGTTAACAGATGAGGAGGTTAGAGGCCTTAGTCTGGCCCAGACTAAAGCCTTGTTGGCCGAGAAGGCCATTGAAGTTTGGCAGCGGGAATAGGACGCTTTGGAGAAGGGTAGGGTAACCTACTCCTTCCTCCCGGACGAGCGATTTGCCGGCCAAACCAAGTGGTTCGACCCGAGCCTGAAGCTGAACTATTTGTTAACAGGACACGGGAGCATGGACGGATTTTTGCATGCAAGGGGGCTAGCGAATGGAAGTGAGTGTGACTGTGGGGGTGGGGAGGAGAACTGGCTGCATATTGTATGCAGCTGCACCCTACTCGGGGATGTTAGGGATTTTCAGGGAATGGGGATTCTTCAGCGGCCGAACGGGAGCTTCGATGTGGACGGAGTCCTGGCAACGGAGGAGCGCTACAAGGCCATCGAAGCGTTTGCGAAGGTGGCGTTCGACCGCAGAGACGAGAGGCGACGGGGAGTGAGGATGGATGGTCACTGACTTGTGAGTGCAGTGCAGGGATGAATGTGGATGATAGGTCGTATAAATGAGTGAATGTTAGGGTGAATGATGTATGCAGGTGTGGCGCTTTGCGCGAGGGTGTGTTGGAATGCCACCATGCTGCAGTAGTGGGTACCTGCACACTCATTGGGCCAGGAATGCGGAACTTTGGCAGTACTGGACGGATCTGCTTCGTCTCTTCCTAAGGGCTGTCTTGGGAAAGCATGGAGGTGGCGTCTCCCCCTACCTGGAGCTGGCGATACTTATGCCTGGCGTGCACGAGCCTAATTAAGGAGCTGTTAGGGGATGGGCTTCGTCCTGGAACCTGTATCAGCGAGCCTCAACCGGGAGGTTAAACCGGTACTCCGTGGGGCTGACCAGACCCGGGGTTTTCATACCTTGGTTGGCGTAACGGGAGGCGCGCTGTGGCCTGCAGCATGCGCGAAGGCGGAGGCCAAAAAGGTTTCAAAAGGCAAATGTTGCCTAGGGGTGCTTCGTTCATCCCGGCGTGTGAGTTGCGTGCCAAGCAACTCGGGTACTAGCCTGCATAGCTAGTAGGGCTTGGATAGTGGCCCGACCCCACCAGTGGATCCTTACCTAGGCTTGCATTTTGGGACAGGAATCGCGCGGCAGCGAACTGGTAGTCATAGCTTTTCGCTTTGACGCGTATGATGAGCGTACTTCATCCCTGTAATTCACAGGTTTGCCGACTGTAGTGCCGAAAGGCGGAACAGTTACACATTTCGTGTCCCTCTGACTTGCGCATAGGCGATATCGTAACCGATGAAGGTCATCTGGTTACGAGACTAATAGGCTTGTAGAAGTCTTCCAAATAAAAAGCGAT
The DNA here is from genome assembly GCA_035578165.1 of Stenolophus ochropezus. Lineage (NCBI taxonomy): Eukaryota > Metazoa > Arthropoda > Insecta > Coleoptera > Carabidae > Stenolophus > Stenolophus ochropezus. The sequence goes on from JAQOWZ010000034.1 coordinate 495,458, forward strand.
ATTGTATTCTACCGCAAGGCTCAAACCTGCTAGTGCTATTAGCACACCGAGAAGATTAGTAAGAAAATTGAAACTGAGGAATAAAAGGTTAAAGTGTTGCAATAATCGTACCAGAAGGCGTATTGGTGACCTACCTCTCCGAGGTACCTTCAGAAACGAAGCGAGGGCAGCTAGGAACTTCTCGGAAGTTCCGGTATAAAGTATAAGTCTCCCTCCAGGGCCAAGAACCACCTACCACGCATATAGCCCGTTAGGGCTCCAGAAACGATGGCCTCACAACCCGCCTCTGGCGACTGAGGCGCTGATAGAGTCGGCCTATAATAAGGAATTCGACAAGATCGTGAAGATTCTGTCGAACCTGGCAACTCAAACCCCGAAAATCAAAGGGAAAAATGTTGATGAGAAGCAGGCAGCAGCCAGCAAGGACATTACCAAGGTGGTAAAACATCTTGAGACATTGAGGTCTATGACAAAGCCTCTGTTCGACACTACGAACAAGCTTGACACAATACTCAAGACAATTACCGAAGTGAAAGAGACAAAGGCGACTCCTGTAAGTTACACACAGGCAGTCAAATCTAACATGAAGCATGAACCTATAACTAAAGGTATAAAGAACAAAAAGGATGTGAAGAGGGTGATTATCACGCCAACCTCTTCCAATCCTAACAAATTGGAAACAAGTGACGATGTCAAGCGGCATCTCTTAAAAAATATAAAGCCAAGCACGGTTGGGTTTAAGCCCGAGAGGCTAATCAGGCTCTCTAATAAGAGAGTCTTCATTGAGACAATAAATGAGACAGATATGGAGAAAATATTAAGTTGCGGACAATTTAAAGAAATAGGACTTAAGGCTGAACGACAGAAAAAGTTAACCCCAAACTTTTATTAAAAGTGGCAAAGCAATAATATTTTATTTTCCTAATGACAAAAGCTCCTAATATGTACACACTTAGCAAGCTGATATTTCTTTCCTGTATATTGTGACGTCTGCCTACGCCTCGACCTCGTGGATGTATCGGCGGTATCGGGGTTGCTTGGGCGCCTTTCGGTACGGCTGATCCACGTTGGATGCCTAGATAACTCAGTGAAGAAGGGTAGGGTCGTTTTGTAAAATAAAACACGCAGGGTAAATTCACTGTGGTTTATTCCTGGCTGCAGCGATACAGGTTTAGGTGTTTTTAGTGGCTAGTCGATGTGTTGGTGACGAAGCGTTGTAGGGGACGGCTAGCTAGTGGTTGTTGCGTGTCCACGAAAACGGTGCGTGAGTCCGACGAACTGGCTTTAATCTTCGTTTGCCAGGTATACCACGGCAAACGTCTATGCTACAAATGGGTGCGTATAAATGAACCGGTACACCTAAAACGCGGTAGCGGTTAACAAAAAAACAAGCGGGAATAGTTGTAATAAAGTCCTCACGAGCTGAGGATGAAAAAGTGCCGAACCGGTAATTTTACCGGTTCGAGTTTTTAACGGTTCTGAAGTCTACGCTTGCCAGGGATACCACGGCAAACGTCTATGCTACAAATCGGTGCGTATAAATGAACCGGTACACCTAAAACGCGGTAGCGGTTAACGGAAAACAAGCGGGAATAGTCGCAATAAAGTCCTCACGAGCTGAGGATGAAAAAGTGTCGAACCGGTAATTTTACCGATTCGAGTTTTTAACGGTTCTGAAGTCTACGCTTGCCAGGGATACCACGGCTAACGTCTATGCTACAAATCGGTGCGTATAAATGAACCGGTATACCGAAAACGAGGTAGCGGTTAACGGAAAACAAGCGGGAATAGTCGCAATAAAGTCCTCACGGGCTGAGGATGAAAAAAGTTCCGAACCGGTAATTTTACCGGTTCGAGTTTTTAACGGCAGAGACAGAGACCGGGGAAAACGGTAACGGTACGGATATTCAGTACTCGCCGGGAAAGCCACGGCAGAGACAGAGACAAAACGGTAAACTCACCACGAATTTCGGCTCGCTGGTCGGAAGACACTACGCTGGTCGGAAGGCACTGGTCGCAAGGCACTGGTCACAGTTAGTCCGGGAGAACCTCGGTCTGACTGTTTCCAGCTTACTCCGTTTGAGTGCTGTGCCCTTGCTTTTATCTCCGCTCGTCACGGTGGGAGAGATTGCGCGTGATTTGTGGTGGGAGTGTGCGCGTGAGATAAGCACCGTTACTCTTGACTCTGCTGAGATACGATGAAAAAAATAAAAAAACCCGCTTGCCGCCCAGTGGACTTGAACGCGCAATCTTCGTATTGTCAGACCGAGCACGTATCCACTACACCACGGTGACTTGTGTAGTTTTTATTTCAGTTTGTGACATTGCTTCGTCACACCCCCCTCTTACTTTACCAAAAAAACAGAGGAAAAAAAAAATACCAGCTCTTCCCGATATACCCTGATGAAAAATACACATACAACATACAAGAATATATACATAACATACATGAACCCAATACATTACAAAACTTAATCTAACATAAAATCAGTTCTTTTTCCCTCGCCGGCGTCTCCTGGGGGACCTTTTACCTTCGGGGTTTATAAATGTCTTCCACATAACACCTCCTCTTGGTCGGGGTACTAGGCAGCGAACGCGGCGGGGTGGCGGTTGGTTGCTAGGCGGTGGGAGTGTGGGCCGAGTGGGGGGAGGTCGTTCGGCCACGGGTGTTTTCGGCACTAGGGGTCGGATGCCTTCGACGAGGCTCACGAAACGATTCTGTGGGGCTCTGGATATCGGCGCTGGAGGGGGTGGTGCTGGCGTGACGTCTGCAGGGGGCGTCAGGCGCGGCAAGGGAGATGCGTCCAGCCGCATGTAGTCGTCGGGCGTGCCAGGGGCTCCAGTGACATGGACGGACGTGCGGTTTTCAGGCCTGTTGCGTCGTTCTTCGGCGTGCGAGGTGTCCGCGGCAGAGGCGCGGTATCCAGCTGGAAATAGAGGCCCGGACTGTCTGTGCGGTTCCCTCGCGCCACCGGTGTTCCTCGTTGCGGGGTTCGGGGAGTACGAGGGTACAGAGGCGTCGCCGACAGGCTGGGGGAGGTGTCCAGGCGCAGGTAGAACCCGGGGCTGCCTTCCACCGGATTTGGCCCGTAACGCTGTAGGAGGGCCTCCTGGAGAATCTGCTCTCGTGTGGGGGAGTTTGCTGGCTCGCTCTTGGGCGTTGGCGGTTTCTTGGGTGAAGGCTTCCTTGGGCGCGCCCCCAGAGAACGCGGGTCGGGTCGGCGGGCGTACTTCAGTGAAGATCCAACCGGTCGAATACTCCGACTGTATCGTGACGGGCCCGGAGGTGCCTGGCTGCGAAGGTGTTGAGCTGGTGGCCCCAGCCTCGGCCGTGAGGGCTTCCACGGTTGGAACCGGTTCGGTGGCGTCTTCATCTGTAAAAGCCGGTTTAAGGTCTTTTATATGGATTCGAGTAAGCATCTTTCCGAGGTCGCCGCGAAGGTTGTATACGTTAGGGGATACGCGTTTGTGTACCGTCCACGGTCCCGAGTATTTCGGTGCTAGCTTAGCCGCCACTCCTTTGAGAGCCGATGAAAGTGGGTGTTCTCGACGCATCACTTTATCGCCCGGGTAATAGGTGTGCTCACGTTTGCGCAGGTTATAGTGGTGGGCCTGTTGGGTCGCTGCCCGTGCGATGTTAATCCGGGCTAGCTCCTGAGCGTCTTTTAGGGCTTGTATTCGTGCCAGGTGTTCTTCAGATATTTGGCCTCCATCTCGATTATCGGCGGGGACTTCCGTTTCGTCGTTTGTTGGTAGTGCTAACTCCCGTCCGAAGTTGAAGTATGCCGGAGAGTACCCCGTCGAGCTGTGACGGCTACTATTAATAGCCATCATGAATTCCGGGATATAGCGGTCCCACGTCCGGTATTGCTCTCCGCAGAACTGTGCCAGCATGGGTTTCAAAATTCGGTTAACCCGCTCTACGGGGTTGGCTTGCGGTGTGTACGGGGGTGTTAGAAGGTGATGGATCTGGTATTCGGCGAGCATCTTCTTTATAGTGCGGTTGTCGAATTCAGTCCCATTGTCCGATATCAGTACCCGCGGGCATCCATACCGGCATATTATCAGCTCTCGGATTGCTTGCGCTATGGTTGGCGCATTCGCCTTCCGGATGGGTCGACTTTCCACCCATTTAGTTATCCGGTCTTGGATTTTCGGTGGACCCATCTTTCCAGCCGCCCCTCGCTGGTCTGCCTTATATCTTTGGCAGCCAATGCAGCGACGGACGTATTGAGTCGCATCCCGGAACATCCCAGGCCAGTAGAAGTGTAGGGCGATGGTTTTGGCTATCCCCATATGTCCGGCTTCCGGTCGGTCATGGTTGTTTTGTAGTACCTGATGTCTCTGTTCCTTTGGGACACAGAGCTTCCATTGCCGGTCAGGATCTGCTTCGGTTAGGTCGGCGGGATCCCAGAAGTGACGATATAATTTCCCCCGAATTAGTCGGTACTCTGGATACATGCACACATGAGCGTCGGAAAGAGGCTGTGAGCTGGAGCGTGTGTTGACGTGGGCTCGAGGCCAAATACCTCGGGCACCTAAAATCAAAGGAAGACAAGTGATGATCTTCCCGGGCCAGCGACGGTCAGCTGCCTCCCGGAACTTGAGGTGGTCGTAGACGAAGCGTTTGTCATCCCACGTCTGAAGTAGTGGTCGGGAAGTCTCCCAGCTAACCTGAACATCGCAGATTATTACTTCGCTGGCAGATCTATGAATTGCAAAGTCCGGGATGTAGAGTGTTCCGTCGCGATGGTAGACCCTTGGCTCGGTTTCTGTAGCCCAGCCTCTTCCTCGGGCGTAACGGGCGATTTTGTGCGCTATTTCATTGTGCCTGCTGATTCTGTTGAGGTGGTTGGTGGGGCAGGCTTGGAGGATGTGGCAAATAGATTCCTCAACGCCACAATCGGATCTGCAAGACTTGTCCTCGGGCTTTTTGTATGGCAGCGCCATTGTGGGGAGGTTTGCCGTGCGTATTTAGGTAGCACGAATGAAATCGCGCCCCGTCCACCCACGTGGCGGATTGAGCACTCAGGCCCTGCTCGATGAGTCCTGGCAGGCTTGTTCCAGGCCTGCACTGTACTTGTGTGTGCGGACCTGTTCTCTCAGGCCTCAGGCGGGACTTCGGGAGCAAGACGGAGGATCCGCTTCATCATGCTAGCCGTGGGCTCCTGGGTGAGGAGCACGGTGTTGACTCCACCCTCTTCCTGGAGTCGGTGTAACCGCTCGTGGAACAGCTGTGGGATGGTGGTTCTAAGCTGGGTATTCCAAGTCCTCCGTCTTTCAGCTTGGCATAGAAAAAGTGGTTACCGGTGTGTGTAGACAAATGTAGAATTCTCTTGACGGAACGGCGTATCAGGCAGTCGCATTCTGTAAGTGTCTTCCCGTCCACTGAGGGGCTCTGGAGGCCGCGATAGATCCTTGGTATCAGATGTACTTTCAGGATGGCGAGTTTCTGCTGGAGCTTGAGGGGTGATCTATGTAGGTTCCCGAGCCAGGTGTTCAAATTCCCTACTGTCGGCTTGGAAGCGCCGACAGCTGTGAAGTCCAGCCTTAGGTAACGGAAGGCCGAGACGTCATCCGACATGGGAAGGGCAGCTCCCCCTACCCAAAACATGGACTTAGTGCGGGTCACGCTCTTGCCAGAGATGGTAGCTGCAGAGATTGCCACGCACTTTTTGGGGTTGATGGCCATGCCTCTGTCTTTGAAGAACTGCTCGGTTGTATCAAGAAGCAGCACTATGTCAATGTCCCGGTCAGCCATCAGGACAAAGTCGTCGGCGAAACCTAGACAGGCGATAATCGTCCTAGGGGCTATGGTGCCCCCGTCCCTCGTGTTTAGCTGGCAGATTAGCTCGTCGAGTACGGATTTGAAAAGAAAGGGGCTGAGAGGATCCCCTTGCTTAACGCCGCGCCTGAAATTAATACGTCCCGAGGTCTCTTTGCCAACAGTGATGGTGGGGATGTGCCCCTAGGGTAGTTTTTATGTAGTGGACGGTATGTTCGTCGAACCCTTGGCGGCGGAGCCCACGTAGAATGGACTCGTGCGCCACGGTGTCAAAAGCCTTTCTGACATCAAGAGAGACTACATTATAACACTTACCCTGCAGTCGCCGAGAACGGATGTAATGCTGCAGGGTTATGATGTTGGCTATGCAACCGTCAGTGTCTCTGAAGCCTCGCTGAAGATGGTGGATGGTGGCTTCTTGCTGGATCCTCTTAGCCAGGATTTTATGTAGTAGCCTTTGGAATGCCGGCCCACCGTTCGGCTCTGCTTCCATAAGTTCGGTGTATGGGAGCGGTAGAAGAGAGTGTTGAATAAGATTGCAAGGTCTTGTGACCTGCAACTCTTCACCTGGGCAATGGTGATGCCATCAGGGCCTGGGGAGGTGTTCTTCCAGGACTTCTTAGTTATGTCGATCTCCTCTACTATGATGGGCCATCTAATGGATAAGTGCTGATCGAGAGGTGTAACTGGATGGTGGTCTGAAGTAGAATCCTTGTAGAGGCCCTGGTATAGCTTCTCAGCCGCTTCCATGGGGGGTATACTTCCGGCTCCAGCAGGGGTGAGCCACGGATAATTTTGTCGGCCAGGTCCGCTTGGAGAAGAGGTCCTGGCATTTTGCGTATTCCGCAGCCCGTCGCTGACGTGTAGTACTGGGTGCGGGAGGTAGTGGGGGGCGTTGCTTCCGTGGTCTCAAGGGCCTTTTGGAGAGCTGCGCCGATGAGTTGCTGCGTGAGCTGGTCAGCTCCTCTGCGGGCACGTCGGCGTCGGCGTCGTCGGCATCAGAGAGGGTTCCCTGAACGCGGATGGGGCCAGGTGGGCGGGTGTCGTTGCTGGTGTCGGCCTGGGTCGGCTGGCTAGACTCTGGATGCTGGGATTTATATTAATGAACACGAGACAAGGGTAACGTTAGACGCTGCCACTACTATCACTTTATTTAAAAGTCTGCCGTGATAGAAGCAGACAAAAGAATATTTAATAATGATAACAGACTCGGTTTACTATGTGGACAAATTGATGCAGGGTGGTAATTTTAGAACAATATAGTTTTACCTACGCGTTTTGCTACCACGTCACAAAGACAGGGGTGGAATAGGATGGGATGAATCAAACACGATAAAACAACAATCACAAAATTATATAAATTTTAATAATCAACCGCGATCAACAACATTTATATAATTCAAACAAACTACAACGCGTAACTTGATTCTATATAAACTCTAAATTCTTACTTTTCTAATTTACAAACAATTTTAAAAACCTTCTTACATCGATCTACAAATCAATATTAATCCACACAGAATATATTAAAAAGTACTTACAAATTTACACCACGATGAGAGATCCTTTGCAAACAGTAAAACAACTAATCGGTTATTTCACTAAGAAATACTAAGGTATGTCTGACGATTCAGTCAAGACATCCACAACAATCGACGAGTACAACTAGAGAGAGTGATTTCAAACTTCGGAGGGCCATTTAATGGTAAAAATCCAGAATTTCTCAACTTATAATTACCCGGCTCTTCTCATCCCCTAAGTATGAACTATGCTAAAAATAACCCAACTATTGATGTCCACCGGGGGCATCATGTACTAGAAACGGACAGTTATTTATTTGAAAAGAAGCTTCAAGGCCCGACGGTTAAGTATAAGTACGATGCTTCAGCGCCATTCATTTTCCGGGCTAGTAACTTCGGCAGGTAAGTTGTTACACACTCCTTAGCGGATTCCGTCTTCCATGGCCACTGTCCTGCTGTCTTAAGTTACCAGTCTCGCTCGAACAGCCGACCAGTTCGGACGTGCTAGAGCGAAGCAGTTACACCCTCCCCACTTACCGCTATAAGTAGAAGGGAGCAACTCCAACATGGCGGAAACTGGCGAAGCCAGCGTAGAACTGCTAGAAGACAAAGTACGTGAAAACGCAGCTAAACTTTTTGCTGAAATTAAATAATATGTGCCGCTCGGATCCGATTCGATCAAAGCTGAAGCCCGTAGAAAAGCTCATGCCGCGACGGACAAGTTATTTGCATTCGTAAATGAATTAATTGGTGTTGTAACAACTTTGCATTGCGATGTTAAATTTAAAGAAGTCGAGATTAGTCGTGCAAAATTAAAAATAGTGGAAAGTGAAAACGTGCATCAACAAAATAAAAGTGCAAGCCTCAACGCAAGTGAACAACAGTCGTATGCAGTAGCATCCAAAAAGCAGCCAACATTCTCGCTAATTGTTCAACCTAGTCAAGGTAAATCAAGCCAAGATACTATAAAAACTATTAAAAACGCAATTAACCCGGCTAACGAACGACTAAAAATTGAATTTTTAAAACCCACGAAGGACGGCTCATTAATAATTGAAAGCGCTAATAAATCTGATATAGAGAAAATACAGTTAACAATAGCAACTAAAACCTAACTCACAAGTAAAATTATGAGTAAAAGGCTCCCGAAATTAATGTTAAGAGGCATAGATTCAGAAATAAATAATGTCGAATTAATTGAAGTTCTTTTGCAACAAAACGAAACTATAAGCGATGAATTCGATAATATAAATAAACTAAAAAACGAAATTAAAGTTCTCACATTCATTAAAAATAATCGAGACACTGATGTAAAAAACGCGATAATTGAAGTATCACCTAAACTCAGGAATATAATACTAAGGTCGAGGATTAAAATCGGGTGGCAAAGCATAATATGCACAGATTACATCTCAGTACTCCAATGCTACAATTGTTACGAAATTGGACATAAAGCCGCGGTTTGCAAAAACAACGCTAGATGCGGGAATTGCGGCGAACAAGGCCACGTTTTTAAAAATTGCCAGAACAAAAATTAATGTTGTATTCCATACAAAAAACATAACGAAACAGCGAAAGACACCTATAAAACTAATCACGACTCTAGGGCAGCGGAGTGCCCGACAATCAAGTGCATAAAATTCGCGTGGGGGTGGCGTTGCTTTTTACGTTCGTAACTGTATTGCGTTCAAGATTATTAATACCTCATTTGTTGTTAACAATAATGTAGAGCATCTTTGAATCCAAATTTCTCTTTATTCTTATAAAGTTATTTTTGGTGTTATCTACAATCCTCATGGTGAATTTTATAAGGAGTTAGATATTTTGGAATCAATATTCGCTGAATTTACCACCCAAGCTGATGCTTTAGTCTGTGCAGGTGATATAAATGTAGACCTCCTTTCAAATAATAATCGTGCGTTATACGTGAAAAATTTGCTATCTGCTTATAACATGCACCAGTTGATCAAATGTCCTACCAGACCTTCATCTAGAACACTACTAGATATTATCGCAATATCAGATAATACATTAATACATTTGCAGATGTGATTGACTGTACAGACTTTACGGATCATTTTGGTTTATATTGTTATTTAATTTTTCCAAAACCTATTTCACCTTCTAAATGTTACAAGTATAGAGATTTTAGTAATTTTGACAATGATAAATTCTTTGCGGATTGCGAGAAAATTAATTGGAATATTTTATTAACACTGGATAATATAAACAGCAAAATAGAATTCCTAAATGAAAATATTGTTTCATTGTTCAATATACATGCTCCTATTAGAACCACAAAAACCTCTAAAAATTTCACTCCGTGGATAACTCCCGTGATTAAAATAATGCAAAAAAAAGCGCGATAAAGCATTCCTTGCTTACAAGAAAAGTAAATCGCCATCTAAAATGGAATACTATAAACAGCTACGAAATTTAACCACGGCAGCAATTCGCAGAGAAAAACAATCGTTTTTAAAATACGAAATTAATAACAATGTATTTTTTAAAAAGTGATAGTGACGAGACTGCACCAGTATCGAAAACTGCTAAAATGACACAAGTGCCGGATACTACAGTACGAAGAATTATTCAGGAAGGTGTACCGGATAAAAAACAAAGAACTGATGCAGGAAAAACGCGGATTTTCAATGATTTCGAAAAAGATGTCATCCGTAGGAAAATATATTCACTTTACAATGAAAATATATTTCCATCGCTTCGAGTTTTGCTTGAAAAATTAATTGTTCAATTAGTTCTCTTCACAGTGTTCTTCGAAACATGGGTTTTAAATATAAGAAAATTGATAAACGTCAAGTTTTGATGGAGAGCAGAAGAACATGTCAGTGGCGGTATCATTATTTGGCAGAATTGAGAAAATTTCGTGAAGAGAATCGTCCAATTATTTATCTCGACGAAACGTGGTATGACACTCACGACACTTTGTCTAAAAGTTGGACCGATGGGAGTACAAATTGTACTGCAAAAGTTCCAGTTTCGCGGGGTAAAAGAATAATTATTCTATATGCGGGAAGTGACCAAGGATGGGTGAAAGAAGCTTTGTTTCTATCGGGTCACAATATGAAGAACGCATGTTTAGATTACCACGACAATATGACGTCTGATATTTTTGAAGAGTGGTTTCGCACAAAATTATTGCCAAACATCCCTGATAATAGCGTCATAGTTATGGATAACGCCAGTTATCATTCTAGACAATTATACAAAATACCTACTAAATCCAGCACTAAAACTGAAATTCAGGAATTTTTATACCAGAATGACATATATTTTGAAGAATCATACAGTAAAAATGAATTGCTAGAAGTGGCACAAACAAAAGTTGTTAAAAAAGTATACGTATGTGATAGTATGGCAGAAAAATTTGGAAATACAGTACTAAGACTGCCTCCTTATTATTGTGTACTAAACCCAATTGAACTAATTTGGGGACAATTAAAAACCAGCATTCGAAGACAAAATGTTTCACCGACTATCAACGACAATGTTGTGGAATTAATTAAAAGTGAAATAAACAATATTGGTGATAAACAGTGGGCTAACAGTGTTCAGCATGTGATAAACATTGAAAATAATTATTTAAGTGCCACTAACACTCTAAATAACTTTATTATAAATGTTGGACAATCCAGTGACGAATCTAATGAAGACAGTGACGATGAAATTGTTGTTGATTAGTAGATAAGTGAAACAATGTAAATGTTAAATAACTATGCACTTATATAGGGTGATTTTTGTCAAGGTGTACATAGGAGATTAACATGGCAAATCAGATTTTTGCAAACCGTTGCCCCTCGTTTTAACTTATGGCAATGGTTGTGGTGTTAATACAAAGATAAAAAAATTCCCCATCCGAAAATACCAAATACGTAGAAATTATCCAATATTTTAGGCCCAGAAATTAATTTTTAAATTTATTCATTTTCCTGTTAATAGCAATAGCCATGTCAAATTTGAATAAAAAGATAAACAAATACTTGACATTATATCTTTGAAAATATTTTAAAAATATCAATTAACCTATTCTGACAGGTAGAGTGTCAAGCATTTGTTTATCTTTTTGTTCAAATTTGGCACGGCTATTGCTATTAATGGGAAAAAGAATAAATGTTAAAATTAATTTATGGGCTTAAAATATTAGATAATTCCACGTATTTGGTATTTTCTGATCACAATTATTGTCCTAAGTTGAAACGGAGGGCAACGATTTGCAAAAAACTGATTTCCCATGTTAATCTCCTATGTATACCTTGAAAAAAATCATCCTGTATAATTTTTCTTTATACCTTATTGTTGTACTAGTAAAATATATAATACAATATATAATTGTACTTAGGCATTTAATAAAAATTTCTTTCATGAATAAAAATAACTAATATGAATAAATATATAATTTTATTGATATTTTTAATATCTTAATGTTGCACTTATTAACCATGACTTAATTACTTATTTCATTTTTAATATAGGTAATTTGTATCTGTTTGTGAAAAAATCAAGTGAAAGTATATTTTCAAATACTGCCCTGGTAAGTTTAACGGTAAGACCTGTCATAAATTTCTTTAATCCTCTTATCGTTATACATGCTGAGAAAAGCTAATGGAGCCAATCGCCAAATATCTTCGAACACTCTATACCCACTACAGACTTATTAATCACAACTCTTAACGACATATCAAGTCACATTCTACGTACTGAAGGCACCCAAAGCTCACATTTTAACGTGTCTGTTTCGTTCGTGTTTCGTGTGTGGTAAAGTGTTAAACGTACCTTGTTTTTGTGTACGGTCTTTACTGTTTATTTTAATTGTTATGTCTTGAGTTGTTGTCGTTCGATGCCTTCAGCATAAATTTGGTTATGTAAACTCTCACGAGCATTTGGACCTAGCTTCGGCTAGTGTTTGTCAAAATTTTGTTATCGTTAGTACCCTCGTGTTAGAGTCTTTGTTTTGTATTCACCGACGGCCGGTATAGCCGAAATGTTAAAAAAAAATATTCATTTAGTTTCAATATAGCCAAATGCCTCGTCATCTAATTAGTGACGCGCATGAATGGATTAACGAGATTCCCTCTGTCCCTATCTACAATCTAGCGAAACCACTGCCAAGGGAACGGGCTTGGAAAAATTAGCGGGGAAAGAAGACCCTATTGAGCTTGACTCTAGTCTGGCACTGTAAGGAGACATGAGAGGTGTAGCATAAGTGGGAGATATTATATCTTTTAGATATTTTATCGCCGGTGAAATACCACTACTTTCATCGTTTCTTTACTTACTCGGTAAAGCGGAACCTCGTACTTTAGTTTGCTTCGGCATCTAATGTTTACGTTGTTCTTGATTCAAACATCTTGTGGGTGACATTGAAACATTTATGTTTACTAATCATATACTATATACATTTGATGGCATTTTAGGTGTGCGTGCGTGCATTTTATGTACGTGTGAACGTTTATTATGTTTATTGGATGTGTTGGTTTTGGTTGTGAGACTTTATGTGAATTTGTCATTATACACCCCAGTGTGATCCGATTCGAGGACACTGCCAGGCGGGAAGTTTGACTGGGGCGGTACATCTGTCAAAGAATAACGCAGGTGTCCTAAGGCTAGCTCAGAGAAGACAGAAACCTCGCGTAGCGTAAAAGGGCAAATGCTGGCTTGATCTCGGTGTTCAGTACGCACAGAGACTGCGAAAGCACGGCGTATCGATCCTTTTCGCTTGAAGAGTTTTCAGAAAGAGGTGTCAGAAAAGTTACCACAGGGATAACTGGCTTGTGGCGGACAAGCGTTCATAGCGATGTCGCTTTTTGAATTTTCGATGTCGGCTCTTCCTATCATTGCGAAGCAGAATTCGTCAAGCGTCGGATTGTTCACCCGCCAATAGGGAACGTGAGCTGGGTTTAGACCGTCGTGAGACAGGTTAGTTTTACCCTACTGATGACATGTCGTTGCGATAGTAATCCTGCTCAATACGAGAGGAACCGCAGGTTCGGACATTTGGTTCACGCACTCGCTTGATCGGGCGGTGGTGCGAAGCTACCATCCGTGGAATTATGCCTGAACACCTCTAAGGCCGTATCCCGTCTAGTCACAGTTTTCGGCAACGATATTTCTTGGAGCCACCAAGAGTCGAAAGGCTCAATATAATGCGGCATATGTATTTTGCATTTGCATTATTAGGCTAACGATACTTGTATCGTTTGTTCACACGAGCCCAATTTGCTGGATATAAGTACTCAGTTAACGATATGATTTTAATGTTGATTATGTTTAACTGTCTTAAAACCAGTCGAACATGGGTTACAAGTTAACAATTTCGATGTTGGGGCTCGGAATTGTCTGTAGACGACTTACATACCTGACGGCGTGTTGTACTCGGTAGAGCAGTTGCCACGCTGCGATCTGTTGAGACTCAGCCCTTAGTTAGGGGATTCGTTTTGTTATTTAAACGAAAACCTCACTTTTTACTATATACATACATTACATACATATAGTGTTGTCTTGTGTTTTGTTACTTTTGTTTTTATATTATTATACAGACACACACACACAGACATTATAATAAATACATATATCTTATTTTTAATAAGATATTTTTGTGTTGTCTTGTGTTATTTATTATAATAATAATAATATAAGTTTTAACAGTAGTGAAGTATAGTAACATACACATATATATATATATATATATATATATATATATATATATATATAATATTATTTTTTATTTTATTTCATAAGAGAAACTTTTTTTTTCGATTTCAATATTTATACATGATAAGTATAAAAATATTGGACTTAGAAGAAAAAAGATGTAGAAGAAAAAATGTGTGTTGTATGTGTTTGTATATATAAATAGATAGAAGAAAGGTAGAGAGAGGAATTTTTTTTTTGTATCTCCTAAGAATTTTACAATCTATCTAAATATAAGATAATAAGTAAAAATATAACAGCAAATGAATTACATGAGGAGCATTTGTCCACTGACAAAAACTCGAAATATTAACTACATTTTATTATTTTTTTATTATTATTTCTTTAATTCTTGCTTTCCAGCTTAGAATTTTTTCTTTACATTAACAAATTACAATAATTATCTTGGTTGAGATATGTCATATTACAATACGTAAATATAAATACATATATTTTGATTATTTTATTTCTTCTCTGGTCTTCTTGAGTATTTTGGCCCAGGTCTCTCCTACCCCGGATTCATCTAGGATAGAGTGTAGGCTGTTGGTTTGCCTTGGGAGATACCTGCAATAATATAGTAGATGGATTAGCGTTTCTTCTTTTTCTTTGCAGAGTCTGCATAATCTGTTGTCTTTTTCGAGCCAATATTTATTTTGGTTTGCTTCATTTCCACATCTTAGTCGGGCTATTAGTTTTATTGATCGTCCATTTTTACTTCTTAGGTATTGTGGCGTGCCTATTGGCCTAATGTTTTTGTATGTCTTGTTATATTTAGATTCTTGTATCTTCTTATCTTGTTCTTGCTTCTGTAGTTCTTGGTCTCTACTTGCTACTTCCAATTTTATGTTAATATTTTCCTGTCTCTTTCTTTCAATTTCGTTTGGTGAATATCCATTTTTTTGGAAGTAGTTTTTTCTTTTTGTTTCCCAGGTTGTCAATGGTCCTTTTCTATCTTCCTTTCTCTTGATTTCTTTCCAGCACTGGTATAGAATTCTACGTGTATCACAGTTTCTTATTTTTTCTTCGTATTTGGTTGCTCTCAGTCCGGCTTGTATTCTTATTCTATCTCTATTTGTTTCTTCCATAACGATATATTGTGGTGTACTTCTTTCTAGGCCTAGTGTCCATTTCAAATATTTAATTTGTATTTGTTCTAACTTTTCAATTTCTTCCCATCCCCAGATTTCTGCGCCGCATAAGAGTATGCTTTTTATTACTGAGTCAAATAACATTAATCTTATTTTATAATTGTTTTTAAATTTACGTTCACCTATACTCCATACTTCCTTCATCGCGATGTTTGCCTTTTTAACTAATTGATCTATATGGGTTTGAACAATGTTACTTTGTTTCAGTGTGTAGCCTAAATACTTAAATACTTTCACCCTTTCAATTTTTTGTCCTCTCCATAACCATTGTTCGTCTTTTTCTCTTCCACCTCCTTTTTTAAACTTCATAATTTTGGACTTCTCAACGTTTAACTCCATTTTCTTTTTCTCTAAGTAGATATTTAGCCTTTGGATCATGGATTTCAATTCTTTTTCGGTTTTTGCGAGTAACACTATGTCGTCAGCATATGCTAGTGTCCAAAATTTTGTTTTTCCGATAATCACTCCTCCAGTTTGTCCTTTCTGGAAGTGTTGCTCTATGTCGGCCATGTATATCGCAAATAGTGTTGGACTTAGTGGGCAACCTTGCCTTAATCCGGCTACTGTCCAAAATTCATTGGTATAGTTCTGTCCAACTCTAACCACATTTGATGTTTCTTCGTAAATTTCCTCTATCTTCTTAATCAGGTGTATATCTATGTTTTGTCTTCTTAGCGTTTCGATTAATATCTGTCTATCAACTTTGTCGAATGCTGCTTTTAGATCAATAAAGAAAGCGTATAGTTTTCCTTTATCTTTCATTAATTGTTCTTCTATTAAATAATTTAATATGTATATATTATCTACTGCACTTCGTTGCTGTCTAAATCCTGATTGTGTTTCCGGTAAAATTTGTTTAATTTCTAGTTCGTCCTGGAGTCTTTGGTTTAATACCATCGCGTATACTTTATATAATGTGTTTAGTAATGTGATTCCTCGGTAATTGTTAGGTAAACTTGTATCTCCTTTTTTGTGGATGGGTATAATTATGCCTTTTGTCCAATGTTTCGGTATTTTATGTCCTTTCCAAACTTTATTAATAATTTCTGTTATAATGCCTATTATTTTCTCTCCCCCGTATATCCAAGCCTCGTTTGGGATTCCATCTTCTCCATATGCTTTCTTTTTTTTTAATTTATTTATTTGTATTTTCACTTCATCCTCAGTGATATCTCCTCCCTCGTAGTTGTTTCTTTCCTCGTTCCTTATACCGGTTCCTGGGTTTTCGTCTATTCCTTGTAATAAGTTTTTAAAATGGAGGTTCCATTGTTCTGCTGTTATGTTTTCATCTATGCATGCTTGCTTTTTTCTTTCCTGTTTTATGAATGTCCAAGCTTGTGCTTCCGAGGTTATGTTATTTAATTCATTCATGGTTTTTTGTTTACATATATCTTGTTTTTCTTTGCATATATTTTTGTATTCTCTTATTTTTAGTTTGTATACTTCTTGCGTTATATGCCCTTTTCTGAAGTGCCTCAAAAATCTTCTCATTTCTTTTTGTTTCTCTCTACATTCTTTGTCCCACCAATAATTTTTTGAGATATTCTCTGTGTTTATTCTCCTTGTTATCTTCGTTGTTGCTTTATGAACCTCATCCAATAAGTGCTTTATCTGATCTTCTACATCATCTGTATGTTGAATTTCAAACTTCCCGATCTTCTCTTTATATTGTTTTATTGTTTCCTCATTCCATATTATAGTAGTTTGTTCGTGAACTATTTTTGGCATGTTGCTTTTTGTGAGTTTTAGAGTAAGGGCTGCTAATTGGTGGTCAGATTCAGTTTGGTCTATTATCGAGAATTTCAATACTTTGTCCCGTGCTTCATTATTCGTTATTCCATAATCTATTACTGATGCATCGTTGTTTGTATTGATGAAGGTAAATTCCCCTGATTCGTCGCCCGCGTGGTTTCCATTAAGGATGTTTAAACCTCTTTCTTCGCACCATTTTATTAGTATTGAGCCTTCTTTATTTGAGATTTTGTCTTTTGAGTTCCTTTTCTCAATTTCGCCTGTAAGCATATTGCAGAATCCGCCATTCTCGCCTGTCCTCGCATTAAAATCGCCTCCTATTACCAAATTGTGTTCGTTTGTTTCTTCAATATTTTCGTCTATTTCTTTTAATATAGAATTCATCTTATTATTGTTATATATCGTGACTATTCTCCATATTTCATTGTCTAATTGTACTCGTCTTTCTTGAATATTTTCTGTGTAATTCGTATTGGCATCTATTTCTACTATATTTTGTTTTACTCCTGTAATAATTCCCCCCTTTGCTCTTCCTTTCTTGTGAGTTCTCGTGGCAAAAAGACATTTCCATTTAAATTCTTTTGGTAGTTTTTGTTTTATTATTCTCCAATTCTTTTCTTCAACCCAAGTTTCTGTAAGTCCTACAATATGATATTTTTTTATATGATCCCAGCAATCCTTATCTTTCCCTTTAATTCCCTTTATATTCCAAAACCCAATTTTTATATTATCTATCTTATATGTGTTATGTCTTTTCGCTAGTTTGTCTAAAAAAATTTCCTTCCTTTTTTTGTTCTTGTATTACTTCAATTTTGTTTTCAAGTTCGTTCCAATTATACCATTTTTCATTTATTTTAATTCTTTTATATGCGACTGTGACTGAGTTACCTTTTGATCGTTCCTCCTTCGCCAAATTTCTAAGAGTGGCTTGAATTTCACGTTCTAGCAGTGTATAATCATGATCGATGTAGGTGTTTGTTCCTTTTAGCATCTTTTTGTTCTTAAGTATTTTCTGTTTTTCTTGCCACGTTGATAATTTAACTATTGCTGCTTCCCTTTCCTTTGTTTTAATTTTATATGCATCTGTCACAATTGTTTTTATTTTCAATTTTTCGCACAGCCAATTTTCGACTGCTTCTTTTAAGTTTTCATTTTCTACTTCTATCCCTTTAATTATTATATTATTTTTCTTTTCACGTTTTTCCCGTTGTTCTTCTTTGGTTTCCAATTTTTCAATTCTTTTTAATAGTTCTTCTTTCTCTGTTTTCCATTGTTGTTCCTTTTTAACTATTTCTTCTTCTAATTTTCTTATCATACTGTTGTTTTCCTTAATCTCTTTTAATAATTCTATCTTATTTGCGTTAATTGTTTCTGTTACGCCCTGAATTGCTTTCAGTATTTGTTCTGTGTCCATGTTTTCCTGTTCTTTAAGAGTATACTCTTTGATTTTGTTCTTTATTGGAGACCGTACTACTAGTTTGCTTTTCTTGAATATGTCGTCTTGTATTAATTGGTCTATATGCTCTCTTTGTTCTCGTTTGCGTTTGAATTGATCTTCTGTAGTGTTACTGCTTTGAGCCCTTTCTCTAAACTGTCTCTGCATTTAAATTCCCCTTATTATTGTTTACTTAAAAATCTTCACTGTTTTGTGTGATGCCTAACCTTTGTTTATTTTATTTAAATTATTTTCAATGTTGATGGTTTGACTTGCAGGCTCGTGTTAAGAGGTGCCGTTGTTGTTATTTTTGCAGTTTTCTATTTTATTTGTTCCTAGCTTTGCTATGTCTCGTTCAAAGATGTCTCTACTATTTGTATTTTTTTCACTTGCTGCCTAAGTAAGTTCTGTGTTTTTGACTTAACCTCCAAAAACTTCAAGGTTTAATTCTCGAATAATGTATCTTATTCTAACTGATTAATAATGGGAATCTCCTACCTTTTTAAAGGCTGGTTTTCTCTGCTATCCAAATTTCGTTTAGTAGAATTTATTTTTGTTTTCTCTTAGATATATGTATTTAAGTTCACAGTAAGTACTATGCGTTATGCTCACGTGACAACCAAATTTCAAGTTCCGAAATATTAACTACATAATGTTAGTTAAATCTATCTACTAAATCTAATGGTTTAAAACGTTTTAATCGTCGTATGTCCTCACTGCTGTCTAACAATTTCACTGCACTTGTGTTTGGGTGGGCTTCAAGTCTTTTAAGATATTTGGTACTAAATTGTTCGATTGTTTCTTTCACTGTACACATGTTGAGGTCTCTGTGGATGTTTACATTTGGCACCTACCAAGGAGCATTTGTAAATGTTCGATGGCACTTAGATTCAAAGCGTTGAAGTATTTCAATATTGGAGTTGCTTGCTGTTCCCCAGAGTTGTATTCCATACGTCCAGACTGGTTTAAAGATGCTTTTATATATCAGTAGTTTGTTTTCCAGTGACAGTTTGGAAGTTCTACTTAATAGCCAATAGTGCTGCCTGAATTTTAGTCCCAGTTGTTTTCTTTTTGAGAAGATGTGTTTACGCCATGTTAGTCTTCTATCTAGATGTATTCCTAGATATCTTGTTTCTTCAGTTTGCGGTAGCGGTTGGTTATTGAGTGTTACCACAGGACACGTACTTTTATTCAAGGTAAAGGTTACATGGACTGATTTGGTTTCGTTGGCTTTTATTCTCCAGATTTTTAGCCACTTTTCGATTTTTTTAAGCTGTATTTGAAGAAGATGTGAGGCCTCTGCTGAATTTTTATGACAAGCTAGGATTGCTGTGTCATCAGCAAATGTGGCAACTGTAGAATTTGGAGTTGTTGGAATATCAGCCGTGTAAATGAGGTAGAGAATAGGTCCAAGAACACTACCTTGGGGTACTCCTGATTTGATTGGGTATAATGGACTACATTCTTCTTTGTATTTTACTGTAAAATATCTGTTTGTTAGATAGGATTCTAGGATTTGATAGAAGGTATGAGGGATGTTACATTTTAATTTATATAACAGGCCAATATGCCACACTTTATCGAACGCTTGCGAAACATCTATAAAAGCTGCTGAACAGTAGTGTTTTCTTTCAAATATTTTGTTTATTACGTCGACTACTCTATGAACCTGCTCAATAGTTGAGTGTTGTTTTCGGAGGCCAAACTGATGATCAGGAATTAATTTTCTTCGCATAAGTATGGGCTCCAGTCTTGTGATGAAAAGTTTTTCAAATACTTTTGAAAGTACAGGTAGTAAACTTATTGGACGATAGGACGATGTTTCCTCAGCGGGTTTCCCTGGTTTGTGTATAAGAATAATTTGAGCTACTTTCCATTGTGATGGAAAAACTCCAAGTCTTAAGATTGTGTTAAATATATAAGTTATAAGAATGATTGCTTTAAATAGGAGTTGTCTTAAAATTTTTCCAGAGATTAAATTGTATCCGGGAGTTTTTTTTGGATTTATATGTTTGCATATTATCTCGAGAACATCCTTCGGTTTAAAATGTCGTATAGGATAATCCAACTGAAAGGGATGTTCTGACGTGTTGTATATGAATTGTTCATCTTCTGGTGGTATCGAGGGTGGAAAAGGTTGGAATAATTTTGTTAGGTGATTTGCAAAGGCTAGAGCTTTGTCAGAGTCAGTCCTTGCCCATAGTCCGCCTTCTTTCCTAATAGGTGGAATGTGTTGTTGGGGCTGTTTGAATTTTTTCGTTGCTTTCCATAAAGAGTAGTCTCTTGCTTCTGTTGCTGATAAATTCTCAAGATAGTTTTGAATTGTTTCATTTTTTTCTTGTTGCAATATTTTTTTTCAAGTCTTTGGTGGCTTTATTTAATTTACTTTTTACTTGGGGGTCTCGAGTTGTCTGCCAGATTCTTCTAATTTTCCGTTTATGGGCTATTAAATGTTTGATGTACGCTGGTATGTTTGTTACAGTATTACAAGATTTTTGTATTGGGGTCGATTGCCAAGTAGATTCCTGAATTGATTTTGTTAAATGTTCTACAGCATTATCTAAGTCTTCTTGAGATTTTAAGCTGACATTTAACGAGATTTTACTTTCTAGTATGTTCCTGAATTTGTGCCAATTCGTTTTTTCATTACAGAGAGAGGCGGGTTTATCTACTTTTGGTATTTGTGTACTGAATATTAGAATTACGGGTGAGTGGTCTGATGATAAATCTACGCAGGATTCTACTTTAAAATATTTTTCTGATTTATCACTGACTATGAAAAAGTCAAGTAGATCAGGTATTTTATTTGGGTCAGTCGGCCAGTAGGTTAGTTCTCCAGTTGAAAGGGTTATGTAATGTTTATTCTGGATAGTTTTGAGTAATTCTCTTCCTCTTGGTGTAATGAGTCTCGATCCCCAAATTTGGTGTTTAGCATTGTAATCTTCACCAGCAATGAATTTATTTCCCAATGTATTAAAAAAGGTAGTACATTCTTCGTTTTTAATTATAAGTTTCGGTGGCATATAAATTGCTGACACTACAAAAGATTCCGATAGCGTTTCAATTTTTATATTTGTGGCTTGCAAATATTCTTTCTGGTATTTTACAAGTTCATAATGTTTAATTGAATTTTTTACAATAATTGCAGTTCCACCATGAGCCGTTCCGTCAGGATGATTTGTTGAATATATTGAATAATTTGGTATTTTAAGGTAGTTTTTATTCGTGAAATGAGTTTCTGATATAAGTATTATATCTAGTTAGTGGTTAATAATAAATGATTTTAATTCTTGGCTATGTTGAGCCAAGCCGTTGGCATTCCATAATACAATTTTCACCTGAGTATTCATTTTATTTTTGAAATTAATGTTGTTAAAATATTTAACATTGTGTCGATACGTTCCATTAGTTTACATAACATTTGTTCTAGATTTTTATTAGAATTACCTTGTGTGTTTATTTCCGGGGTAACGATTTCATTAGCTGGCGTCTCGACCTGTGAATTTTTTGCAGTATTTGCATTAATATTAGTAGGTTGCTGATTAGACATTTTTGCAACACTTGCATATGTATTGTTATTGTTTACATATTGTGCTGGACGGATGTTGACATTATTATTTGTAGGTCGTTGAGTAATTTGTTTAGTACGTAAAGTGGGATATTTTCTTTTTTGAATCTCTTTGTATATTGCGCAACCTTTGTAATTTGCAGGGTGTTTTCCATCACATAAGGCACAGGTTGCATCTGTATTAGATGTTTTTTCACACGTAGATGTATGATGATTTTTCCCACATTTCACTCAGCGTGCTTGCCGCTCGCAGTAGTTATGGGTATGTCCGTATCTTTGGCAATTAGTACACTGTACGATTTGTCGTTTTACTCGCGGAGGTTCGAATTAAATTTTGCAGTTTAATAAATATTTAATGTCGTATACTTTTTTATTATTTTCCTGCTGTTCTAAGTCCACATAAAACATGCGAAGCGGCTGTTTAGTTTTCCAATTTTTAATATTGTGAATATTAATAACTTTGTGACCATACGACTCTATTTCAGTTTTCAAATATTCTATATCCGCAGAGTAGTGGATATTTCTTAGGACTGTTCTAAAGTTTCTTTTCTGTTTTAACTGATATGTATGAAAAGCCGTTTTTTTCTCTGTTAAGGTCTTAATGATGTTTGTGTAACTCTCAGATGTATGGGGTTGGACTTTAACCTGATTGTTTGACATTGATTTTAAAAAATAATCATCCTTGGCTACTAAGTTCAATATTTCCAGTAATGGTTGCAATTTAATTATATCAGGAATAAAAATAGGTGGCGGTTTAGGTTCTCGTTTTTCAACTGTATTTTCGTCATCATTATCATTTTCTGGGTCTTGATTAGTTAATTCCTGGAATCTATTTTGAGTATTTATCCTTACCACAAAATCAATTAGAGTTTTTTGTCTGACGTTCCTGCTGTTAATTTCTGGACTGTTTCGTTTTGTTTTGTTTGATTTAATTGTTTGCCATTCTGAGCTACTGTTCGCGCTGTTCGATAAAGGTGGAAAAATTTGGGTGTATCCTGTAGGAGAGTTTTGAGTTTGAGGTTGATTTTCGATTTCGGATATCTGTGTAAAGGGAATTGGAGTATTAGTTTGGAGAGGATTCTGAGAAGCGTCCGTTATGGGGTTAGCTGGGGGCGTATTGGTTGATGAAAGTGTCTGAGGATAAGTCGTAGTTTGTGTTGTATTGGAATTTTTAAGTGGTGAATGGTTAACAGGCATAGCTAGGTTGGTTGGGGATGTGGCGGGTTGATTTACTGAGCTTGGCTGGTTTCTAAGTACCAATGCTGCATTCTTAAGCTCTGGCGGTATAGATGTTTTCCCGCTAGGTGGAATCAAAAAGAAGACGCCGTCTCTTTTTGTTATTTTAGCTATTGACTTTTCAATCTTCTTCGACATACTTCATTGCGATGAACACAGGCAATAAATTTGCACTGTACGCACACACTGTATGACACACTTTTCGACACTGCACGCGCACGGAATAGAACCACACGTCTGCACTGCTCGACGGTTGTAAGCCAACTGTAGAGAGGAAAATTATACGTGATATATTAATATGAATGTGTTGTATAGATTTGCTTCTTGTTGGAAGACTTATTATTAGTAGAATTGCAATCTATTGATTGTAATTCTGCTTTTTTTTGGCATTTTTTGTATGTATTGAAGTGGTGAGGCGGATGAAGCTGTTGTAGTAGAAATTTATACATGATACACATTTATACAATGTTTGTTTCTTAACGAACGACGATGAGTATAGAAGAGTTCGATGAAGTGATTTTAAAATGAAAATAGATATTAGAAAATTTTTATACATGATATATGTATTAATATTAATGTGTATATTTTTGAGCAAAGGTTGCATCTTGTTAGAAGACTTGTTGTTTGTTAGCAGAATTGCAGTCTATAGATTGTAATTCTGCTTTTTTTTTGCATTAAATTGAAACAATTTTGTATGTATTTACAATTTTAAATAGGCATTAAAAAGTAGCACTAGCAGTAACCTGTGCAACTTTTCTCATTTTTGGGGCAGTCTCTGAATTTTTTCCGCTGTTATAGTAAAGCTTTATACATGATATATGAATGAATAATAAAGGTTGCTTCTTGTTATTTATAGGTACATGATTCACATTTATATAATGTTTGTGGCCAGGCAGGATCGCGCGCGCTCGCCTATTTTGTGCACGGGGAAAATATTTGTTATTTGCGCCCCAAACTTCTTCTCAATAAGAATAATGACGACAATATAAAATATACTAAGATATTAGTGAATAATATAATAAAACTTACTCTAGATGAAGACTTAATTTGTAGATAGATAGAAATATATATTATTACGAAATATAAATAATATAAATATAACCAACTTTAAAATAAATATAATGAACTTGACAAATTTAAACGCGCACACTCATAAAATAGTTCTCCAGGTTTTTCTGACGGGAGAAATAATGTGATTCACGGAAAATAAAATGTTTTCATTATTTAATATTACTAAGTACTAACCGCGATCCGATCGATCATTGTTAACGACCGACCTCCAGCTAGCTTAACACTAATTATCTCCATCACATCTGGTATAATACATCGATTCTATGAAATTTACGTACTTTTATTTCAAATCATACAATTCTTATTTTCTTACTACTATTTGCTTTAATATTTCAAGCATTCCATAATAACATTGTTATATTTTAATATTTTATTCATGTATGTACCTACATCAGATAAATAGTATGTGAAATTAAATAAATGAAATTTGTTCTAAATATATGTGATATTCATAATAAACGTACATTTTAAGAAATACCTATACGACAACATAAAAATAGTTATAAGAATTATACGAATTACCAAATATTTTTAAAAAACTTTTATCACAAATCAGCGCTTCTAAACATTTTCATGTACCTTTCTTTTATATAATTTAATTTTTCATTTTCCTATTAAAATTATCTTGTTTTTTTTTTAACCAGTTAATAACCACATTATTACTTTATATCTGTCAATTTTCTTACTTATATATTTTGTTTTTATATATTATATTAATTCTTCATTTGAAAGTATGGCACAATCTGCATAAATATGTTTATATATATTTTCTAGCTTCATACAAAAAATTATATGAATTAGAATAATTTTACATATGGTTTTCCCCTTCGAGTTTCTATAAAATAGATGTGTTCTTCATATGTTCTATAAACTGGACATGTGATGTTCAATTTTTGTAAGTAAATTTAAAAGGTTAAATAAGTAAATATGAAGTATTCTTTTTGTGATAAAATTTAAAAAATGTGAAATATATATATATATATATATATATATATATATATATATATATATATATATATATATATATATATATATGCATGCGTGCATCAAGGGAACTTGGTGTCTAGATTTAGTAGAATATATTATTACAGTGGCGGGAGGTAATGTGTTGGACACATTAGATTAATATTATGTGTTTAGTGAAACACAAGTTTGCAGCATGTCATTGTCTCTTTTGTTTAATTTTTAGTTGGAATCGAATTCTTAGCAAACCACTCTTTTATACTTCGAGTTCCCAGCGAACCACTGTCTACATTTTGAGTTCCCAGCACCCGAGTTCCCAGCGTTTCGAGTTCCCAGCGTTTCGAGTTCTGCCACGCGTCACTAGTGTCTAATTAAAACAAAGCATTGCGATGGCCCCAACGGGTGTTGACGCAATGTGATTTCTGCGGGTAAACGGCGGGAGTAACTCTGACTCGCTTTGCGCAGAGGCGATATTGTAACCAATGGGTGGTCAAGTGCAGACTAATCTGTTGGGTATTGGTTTCCAGCATAATAAAATAATTACTGAACAAACTCTAAAATCTCTATCAGCATTTGTACATGCTACATAAAGGTTGGGTATAAAGCCCCAACCGCGAACATAAAAGATACAGAAGCACCTCTAATACACGGACGAACCACTTCCCCGCAGTCCATTCGGTAACGTTCAAAGGCAGGTTACGAAACTTTTGCAAAGTTTCCGTCTGAAGCCGTAAGCGACCTTTGTCGGCTAAGTATCACCGTGTATTTCGACCGACGAGTGGAAAAGGAAGGCAAATCCTTGGAAACTCGTCGTCCGAGGTTAGGCTCGAGTACCGCGTTCGCGCGAGTTTTATTTTATATATTGTTGAGCTATCTCCGGATATGCGCACACCACCTGGTGTCAACGTCGCCGTTAACCAGCAAAGCAGTGAAGGGTTAGATTAAAAATAAAGTCTATAAACGAACGGGCATTGAGATATTCCAGTGTCCAACAACCCTTGCTTGTGACCAAGGAGTTTTGACGGCCTTATTGCTAAGGCTCGTAATATTGGCTTTGTGGCATTTATTCTTAACATGGGTGAGTCCTGCGAATGCGGGGCAGTTCTGAAAGACGAGGTAGGTCTGAGGAGGCACAAGGCGCGTACATGCCGTGGTGGCCAGTTTTTCCCGGTCTGTGCCGACTGTGGACGGACCTTCAAGTCTGTCAATGGTCTGGGTCTTCATAGGAAGCATGCGCACCCTGAGGAGTATAACCGACAGCTGGAGGTGGAGGCATGTTCGGGTCGCTCCAGGAAACCATGGTCCGCCTTGGAACTGGAGCAGATGGCCCGCCTGGAGTCGGAATTCTCCGGCACCAGGTTACAGATTAATAACTACCTTGCCCACCACCTAAAGCGCTCAGTGGACTCCGTAAAGAGTAAGAGAAAGGACCTCGACTATAAAAACCGCGTAGCAGAATTACTGGCTAAGCGGACAGCTGAGGCAGCGAACCCCGACGTCAACTCTGACAGTGACGGGTTCGTTACTCCTCCTTCAAGTCCCTTGAGGGAGGCTGGCACTAGTGCTCCAACTGATGCCACTCAGGCCCGTTGGCCTTTAGCGGTGGCATCGACGTCTAGGAGACAAAACGACGACGGACTGCAACAATCCACGTCCCGGTCCGTCGCAGTTCCCAGACCCGGTGCACCTTGAGGCGGCAGACCCCGTGAGGGGTTATCTGTCGTCTCTACTTGATTCTGAGGTCTACGCGGACTAAGCGGGCATAATACGGGACGTTCTGGAGAGTTGTTCGTCCGCCGCGTTGTCCCAGATCCTCGACCTACTAGTGCTAGTGAAGGCTGCCCGTGATGCCAGTAAGAAGCGGGGTAAAGGTCCGGACTCGAGCTCTAAGGGGAAGGAAGCTGAGGTCGGGAAAGCTCCTCAGGCAAATAGTCGCAATAAAGAGAGGGCTTCGCTATTTAAATAGACCCAGGACATCTACGTTTGGGATCGGAGGAGACTGGTCGCTAGCATGTATGGAGAGTGCGAGCTAGACGCTCCTGAGGCGTGCCCCGACATAGCAGACGTAGCTGAGGAGTACGGTCGGATCTTTGGAGGAGAGTCGCCTCCAGACCGGGAGCCTGTGTACTCGCCCATTACTATGGAGGAATTACGGGAGGTGGTGGCCCGCCTAAAACCTTCGGCCGCAGGACCTGATCGGGTAACCGTCAGCGACGTCAAGGCCATGGACATACGCCTACTCTGCGATTTGTTTAATGGTATGCTCTTGACGTCGTCGGTCCCCGCGGCTTTGCTTCGGTGCAGAACTACCTTGATTCCCAAGGTAGGTAATCTCACTGAAGTGAAGAACTGGCGGCCTACAACAATCACCTCCCTAATACTCCGGTTCTTTAACAAGATCTTGGCCAAACGACTTAGCGAAATCTCTATACACATGGCACAAAAGGGATTTCGAAAGATCGATGGTTGCTTCGCCAACACAATGATATTACAGGCCCTCATCAAAGGGAGTCGGGACAACATTCGCCCCTATGCTGTTCAGACTCTAGACTTGAAAAAGGCATTCGCCTCCGTGTCGGTGCATAGTCTACCGAGGGCCCTTCGGCGTGTTGGCGTGGATGATAAAGTTGTGAAACTGGTGCAACGGCAGTATGCTGAAAGCAGCACCGTCATCCGTTGTGGCCGGGATCAGACGGATCCCATTCCAATGCGCAGGGGCGTCAAGCAGGGGGACCCACTCTCTCCTGTGCTCTTCAACCTCGTCATGGACGAACTGCTCGCCAATGTTGAGCATAAATATGGTGTAGAGGTGGGCGGCGAAAAGATTGCTTGTCTTGCTTACGCCGATGACCTGCTGATACCGGGTCCCAATGAGAGGCACGTCCAGTACACACTGGACGCCGTTATTGCTTTTCTAGACAAGCGTGGCCTCTCCATAAATCCCAGTAAATGCATGGCTCTCGTAACAAAAATCGTGCCCAAGAAAAAGAAGTTATATGTCGTTACCTCGCCCTTAGTTTTCGCTAAGGGATCACCCCTTAAGGTCGTGAAAACGGACGACGTCTTCCGTTCCCTGGGCTGTAACTTCAATTTCATGGGCACGGAGCTTTTGGATGTAAGCAAGCTGGAGAAAGCTCTGGGCAATCTTAGTAGTAGCCCACTAAAACCCCCACAAAAGTTGCTTCTGCTCACCCAGCATATAATACCACGGGCACTGAGCGATATGCAGTACCCTGGGATCACGGCAAATACGCTCGGTCAGTGCGACTTGGCGATCAGAAAATGTATCAAAACGGCACTCCATCTGCCAAGCCAGACCCCCAATGCGTTCTTTTACGCTAAGTGTAAAGACGGGGGTCTTGAGATTACACAGCTGGGTTCTGCAATACCGCTTATTATGCAGAACCGCATTAAGCGCTTGATGCTATCTGATTGCCCTTTCGCCAGAGCCGCTTTGTCGTGCAAACAGGGTCTGGCTCTACGGAGACGATTGACCAGAATTTCTGGCAAAAACACTTCCTTGGGGGAGGTCGCAGCGGAGCAGAGGACGGCTCTTGAGTGCGGATATTCCGGCAATGGCCTTTACCAATGCGGGTTCAACACTTATGCTTGTAATAAGTGGATAAGCAGCCCGCCGAGGTATTGGTCAGGCCGGGATTACGTCCGAGCCGTCCAATTACGTGCCAACATGCTCCCGACTCGCGGCTGTCCTTATAATAACAAGGAAAATCGTCAATGCAGAGCTGGATGCAATCGCTCCGAAACGTTGTGCCACGTGTTGCAGGGGTGCAATATTATGCACTTCAGCCGAATCGAACGGCATAACTATGTAGCCAAGACGGAGAAAAAGGCCGCGATCAAGAAAGGGTGGAATGTTGAGTGGGAACCACGAATAGTGGATAAAACGGGATCAATCCGTAAGCCCGACCTGAAATTGGTCGCCGTTAAGTGGGAGGGTTCCGATCCTCTCACGACGGAATACACAAGGAAAGTCACCTATTATTCCAAACCCGACTTTTTAGACGCGGTGGGGGAGAAGTATGCTGACAAACAAATCACCGTCGCACCGTATATCACAGGCGCTAGGGGCACGTGGTGTCCCCTCAACAGGACGCTGGTCTCGAAGATCGATCTTTCAAAGAGAGATCAAGAGACCACGATTCTTGATACGTTGAAAGGTGGCTGGTCAATACACGCCGATTTCTATCGGCGTACTCGGCGCAAGAGGCCGTAGCCTCTCAGCCACCTTTGAACATGCACTCTCACCGGGCTTGGAGCATGGCTGCCTACCACGAACTGCACTGCGCGGTAAAGCTCTTTTAACGTGTTGTGTCGTTTTGTGCGTGTCGGGTTTTAAAGTAGGCTTAAGTTTTTAAATTTTATGTTTATTTATTTTTGCTTGTTTTTTAACTGCCGGTTCAGTTTTTAATATGTTAGCTCGTGTCCGTCTCATTATGCATTTTTCCTCCGAGAGTATTTGGCGTCTGGCATCGGTCAGGTTAAAAATTTTAAGATCTTGCTCGGGTCACGCTGTATTTACAGCTATTTTTCACCGACGGCCGGTATAGCCGAAATGCTTTTAAATTTCTCGTTTAATAGTTTCTCTCATGGCCACCTCGTAGTGGTGGGAGTCCCCAGAAGTCTGTTCCCAGCAGTAGATGAAGCTAAGAGCCACCTAACCGGCCTGGTAGGGCTACCACCCCTACCAGAACTGCCGGGTTTTAAATTTACTTGGTACAAGTCCAGCAAGTAAGCCTCGGATGGGTGCAGGTAGGGGTTCGCCTGCACCCGGGATTTCGAACCCCAGGCAACGACTTCGGCCACGACCAGGGCAAACCGCTTCTCATAGCGGACCCCTAACAGCTGCAGTGACTGCGCAGCAGAGAACGGCTCCTACAGCGGGGACTAGTGGGGCTGCATATAGTGCTGTACTAAAGAGGGCCCAGTGCAATCCGGGTACCTCGCAGCTCCAGCAATCGCAGGAGGTTTCTGCCTGTAGCGGATATACGTGTCAGGTGTGCGGACTGGTGTACAAGCTGAAATCAAGCTTGAACCGCCCCTTGCGAGAGCGATGTGGGAATACTAACAGACTCACATGCAACTATTGTCCGAGGGCTTTCCAGAGTTACCAAGCCGTGCGTGTTCACGATCGCCGGGCGCACGAAAGTGCTTATTGCTCGGATCTGGAAGCCAAAAAGCCCCACCCCGAGAGCGAAGTATTGGCTCGCCTAGCCTCAGTCCAAGTTAATTACTGCGTAATGATGAGAGAGACGGGCCTTACCCACGAACAAGTGCGGTATAGGCGCAAAAAGCCGGAGTACAGGCATTTTCTGGAGATGGCTAGAAAGGAGCTGCGAGATCCGCCAACAGAAACCCGAACAAGGCGTTCCGCAGCTCCAGCCTCTCCCAAACCATCGACGAGCTCAGCTACGCCTCTGAGCGGTACTCCGACCATTAACGTACATCCTCCTCATCGACCCGCACGTGCCCGACCACCAGGCACAGCCATACCATCTGGCTCAAAACCGGACACATGTGTAAGTACTGGATCTGGTTGCCCTATAACACCCAGGGCCCAGCTTACTATACCAAAAAGCATACCGGGAAAACGCCGAACACCTGCTTTTCCCACGACACCTCCTTCTGCTCAGAGACAGCGCTTAGAACCAATACCAGCGCAAGCCCAAACATCTGGCATTCCTCTCCCAGAGAGGAAGCGCAAAGAAAGGCTATCTGAAAGCCCACCCACTCGCCCACTGACCAAGACCAGACGTCTCAGGTCAGTCACGAGCACCAGCTCTGAAAGCTCGCAGAATAGCGATGTATGTATGTATGTATGTATGTATATGAGGGTTTTTTAAGCGTTTTGCCGCTTTTTGTCAACGCGACCTAGAAGATCTATTGTGACAGCCCTTACTTAGTTTTCCGGAAGTAGATCCAGATTTTTGGTGAAGCCGATTAGGCCTCAAGTACCTGAAGTACTTGTTTCGTGACATGTTTTACTTGCATTTTAGTGATGCAGGTTGTCAGCCTACCGTCTCTGCAAGGCCAGCACACACCGAGCCGTTGTGCGGCAACCCATCCAATTGGACAGGGCGGGCTATGTTGCTTATCTACACGATCAGACAAGACACGCCACGACCACACAACCGTACTGGCTGTAGCCATAACACCTGGCAATAATGAATCAATTAACACCCGAGAGATTCAACCACCTCGACGCTCAAGCCTGAGGGCAGGAGCTAGTTTTACGGACCTTAACATCATTAATGAAGCAGACCCCGTCACTCCCCTGCAAGCGGATAGAGTCTTCCTAGACAAACTATTGGCCCATCTTAAGATCAGAGGACGAACCCCTAAAAATGCTAGTCCAAATTGGGCTCACAGGCACCGCTATGGAGCTTGACGCGGGCGTACTTAGATTCTTAGAAGATGTCTTGCCAAATGCGAGACGATCTCGAAATAGACGAGGGAGAGATGCCTCTCAGCAGAGGAGAACACCACCTCAGCCTGAGCCGTCTAGCAGAGCTAAACGTGCAGCGGCTTATAAGAAGTGCCAAGATCTCTTCAAGAGGAAGAGAACGGCACTAGCACAGAAGCTGATCGAAGGCACCCCTATCGACGCCCCAGAAACGAAACCCAGCATAGAGTCACTAGGGGACTACTATACTAACATCTTTAGTGCCGAGCCTAAAATCGACGATCAGCCTTTCACACCTCTTATAGCCCAGCCAACATATGCCCCTATCACAGAGGATGAAATAGCTACTATATTGAGGTCCTGGAGCAATTTTGCTCCAGGTCCCGACAGCATTACCATCAGCCAAGTTAAAAGGTGTGCTATTAGCCGCCTTTCTATGCTATTTAATGTCCTCCTGTATAGGAAGCATACACCGCAATGTTAGAAAGAGAACCGCACCATCATGGTTCCCAAAGAGGGTGACTTGACTGATCCGTCTAACTGGCGGCCAATCACCATAGGCTCTGCGCTGCAGCGTCTCTTACATAGAGTGCTGCATAAGCGCATTGCCCAGGCCGTGGATCTCCACGAATCGCAGTGTGGTTTTCGGGAGTGTGACGGAATACTGGCTAATCTGCTGACAGTAGATCATTACATCAAATCCCGTCGCCTACAGGGAAAGACATATAATGTCATATCCCTAGACATTAGAAAGGCCTTCGACTCAGTGTCGCACGACTCGATCCTGAGAGCGTTGCACAGAAGTGGACTGGACGAAGGAACCATTGAGTACATAAAAGGAACTCTAGATGCCCATACGACCATCTTCATGGGCAGTTCCTGTACACAAAGTCTCCGATTCCGGAGAGGAGTAAAGCAGGGTGATCCTCTCAGTCCTTTACTATTTAATTTAGTAATGGACGAACTTTTGAGAGAGTTGAACTCCACAAGACCTGGATGCACTCTAGATGGCAGCGGTACCAAACTTTGTGCGTTGGCTTTTGCCGATGACTTGGTGCTGCTTGAGGACCAAGACGTTGATATGACCATCACGCTGGACGTGACGCAAAGATTCCTTGCTGACAGAGGAATGGCTCTTAACCCAAAGAAGTGCGTATGTGTGGCTGCCGCGATCATTCTAGGCAAGTCTGTGCCACGCACTAGAGCCATTTTCCGAGTCGCAGGTGACGCTATAAGGTCAATACAAGATCTACAAACGTTTCGGTACCTTGGGCTTCACTTCTCGTTGGCTGGTGCTTGTAAGCCCACTCTGTTCAACCTGACCACCTGGTTGAGCAATGTCCAACGGTCACCGATTAAACCATCTCAGAAGTACACCCTCATACGCGACTATGTTGTACCACGTATGTACCATGGTTTACAGACTCCTTCCATAACTGGCAACAACCTAAACGAATGTGATCGTTTAATCCGCAAGGCCATCAAGCGGACGCTGCACCTGAGCGAACACACGGGTAACCAGTTCCTCCACTCTCGGATCTGCGACGGCGGCTTGGGGATCCCCCAGCTCAGGCGCAAAATCCCACTGGGCAGAGTTGAGAGAGTGCGTCTGCAAGATCCTATATTAGATAGGATTCTTGCCACAGAGCCGTCTAATAAATTCCATCAAAGGTTGTCCCGCCTATCATCTCAGGGCAACCCGGACCCCTACTGGCGAGAACAAATTGTATCTCGTCCATTTAGGAGGGGTATCAAGAGCGCATCGGAAGACGCTTCTAGCCGTAACTGGCTATCGTACCCTCCAAAAGGCTGGTCCGGACGTGACTTTGTCGTTCCGTCCAACTGCGCACCAACACCCAACCGTGCAAGGGACACCCATCTGTCCCTAGGCCCGAGCGTTATTGCAGAGCAGGCTGCAGACGCATTGAGAGCCTCTCGCACATACTTCAAGGGTGCAAAGTCACGCATTTCGAGCGGATCAAGCGTCACAACGAGGTGGTCAATAAGATCGCTAGACACGCGAGACGGAAGGGCTGGCAGACAGACGTTGAAGCACGGGTTCGTCATCCGGAGGGTCAGTTGTTTATCTCTGACCTCATAATACACCAGGCCCAGCGTACAGTGGTCGTGGACGCCCAGATTTGCTGGGAAGGCCCACATGCTTTTGCCGAGAGCTGGACACGGAAGAAACTGGTGTATGATAACATCAGGTTCAGAGAGGCAGCTGCCCGCCTATACCCTGGGAAGGAGCAAGTCTTCCTTCCCCTTCTTTTAGGGGCCAGAGGCATCTGGCCCCGCGCCAACGCTAAGACTGAAGTCGCGCTCGAGATCCCCAAACAACTAAAGGGATCGTGCATCAGCACCTGCCTGAAGTGGGGTAGCACGCTACAGCGCCACTTTATGGCGTCTGTGTGGAGGTCTCGCTAATAAGCTTTAACTTCGGAGGTGAGCTGAAGAGAAACCTCGTAAGCGTTGTCTCTTGTTACCATCTTAGAGGCACGGAACCATCCTCGCCGAGCGTGTTCTCGGCTGCGTGTACCGAGTTAGAATAAGTGCAAAAATTTTAAAATTAATTTATTATTATTCTAGTCGTGCACGCAATATCATTGCCCACGGCGGGCCAACACCTTTCGCCGAAATGTATTATAGCGTTTAAGTTTGCCATGATATTGTACACTAGAGAAGACTATCCCTGTAATATTGAGGAACAGAATTAACAACCTTGAGGCCTCTCTTACGAGTGGACTGCCTCATCGTGGGAAGAGAGTCTCGTAAGCTACTGTTGCCAGCAGTAGCCGAAGCTAAACGTCCACTCGCGGCAGAGGATGGGTTACCACCCCGTCCTCACGCCGTTTTAAATTGTGTCTTGGTACTAGCCAGCCAGCGCAGCCCCGGATGGGTGTGGGAAAGGGTTCGCCCACATCCGGGACGTTGAACCCACGGAGCGACGCACGCACTACAACTGGGCATCCTACCACTGTTGGTAGGACCCATATAGCTGCAGTGACAGGGTAGCAGCAACCCGCTCAAAGAGCGGTGGCTAGCCGGATTGCACCAGATCTCGTTAGAGTAGGGGCCCAGTCTAATACGGGTCCCTCGCAATCCAGGCAACCAAAGGTTGATCCTCCTCCTGGCGACCATAAGTGTCAGGTGTGTGGACGGGGATATAAGTTGAAGAGTAGTTTAGCCCGCTACATCAAAGAAAGATGTGGCACTAATGACAGGACTACATGCAACTTTTGTTCGAGGGCCTTCCAGTCATTCCAAGCCGTGCGACAGTGCGAGCGCCTGGCTCACAATAGTGAGTACCAAGGTGAACTGGAGGCCAAATTACCCCTACCCGGAAACGAGGTGATGGCAAAGATCGCTTCGATCGAGGCCAGAATCCATGGGGGGTAATTAGTTACAAGGTAATGGAGAGAGATACGGGCCTCACGCTTCACCAGTTGAGGTATATAAACAGTATTTGGAGGTGGCTCGAAAAGAGCTGCGTGAAACTAGGAGGAATTCTAT
The DNA here is from genome assembly GCA_035578165.1 of Stenolophus ochropezus. Lineage (NCBI taxonomy): Eukaryota > Metazoa > Arthropoda > Insecta > Coleoptera > Carabidae > Stenolophus > Stenolophus ochropezus. The sequence goes on from JAQOWZ010000034.1 coordinate 530,578, forward strand.
TTTTACGCAACGTAGATCCGCAGCTCCAAGAGCCACCTTGGCACCGACTTCGCCGAGAGACCCCCCCGCTACGTCTCGCGGTACTGTGCCGGTGTAACGCGCCTTAAACGTCGGGAACCCTCCTCTCCAGCCAACTGCCAGTCCACCAGGCATAGCCAGTACATCAGGCAAAAATCCGGACATTTGTGTAGTTCCTCTGCGAGGCTCTCCCAAAACATCTGGGTCTCAACGAGATATCCCTGAATATACACCGGGTAAACGCCGTCCATCTGTGTCACCCAAGTCACAACCTGCCGCACAGAGAAAGCGTCTTGAACCTTCACAAACCAGTGCCCGACCATCCGGCACACCCCCACGGGGGAAAAGGAAAGACGCCTTAAGGACCCCTACCAATTACCAAGACCAGACGTCTTCAAGTAATCGAGAAAAGCCCTGAAATCGACATAATTAGCAACGAAGCCAGTACATCCGGCAGACAAGAGCCGCCCAACACCGTTGAGGCTCCAACCGTCCGACCTAGTCTTGGCGCTAGGTCCAATACCAGCCTCCAACTTAACACCTCTGCTGAAATGCCACTAGCGCCGGAAGTAGCCGATACCGTCTTTTTAGATGTACTGCTGCCGCACACAAGATCTGATGACACTACCATCAAGCGGCTAGAGGATCTGAAATTGGCTCTGGGATCCTGGAACAATTCTGCACCAGGCCCAGACGGCATTAACATCGGCCAAATAAGGAGGGCCCCTACTACACACCTCGTTGCCTTATTCAACCTCCTACTGTATAGAAGGCATACCCCTGAGTGTTGGAAGAAGAACCGTACGATCCTGGTTCAAAAAGAGGGTGATTTGGCTGATCCATCGAACTGGCGTCCCATTACCATCGGGAGTACGCTGCAGAGACTCCTTCATCGGATCCTGCATAAACGTATCTCCCAGCCCGTAGATCTCCATGAATCCCAAAGCGGATGCCGAGCATGTGATGGACTTATGGCTAATCTCCTAACCTTGGAGCACTACATCATGTCCCGTCGCTTACAGGGACATTCGACACCGTCTTGCATGCATCAGTCGCAAGAGCGCTCTACAGAAGTGGCCTCGATGATGCGACCTGTGAGTACATTATAGGAACATTAGACGCTCACACGAACATCTCTGTGAACGGTTCCTGTACTCGTGATCTTCGATTCAGACCAGGTGTGAAGCAAGGCGACCCCCTCAGTCCATTACTATTCAACTTAGTGATGGACGAACTTTTGAGGGAGTTAACTCTACAAGACCTGGAGGAACTCTAGATGGAGGGAGCACTAAACTCTGTCCTATGGCTTTCGCGGACGATTTAGTGTTGTTTGAGGACCGCGACGTGGATATAAGTACTACACTCTATCTCACGGAAGCATTCCTGAAAGACCGAGGGATGGCTCTGAAACCTAAGAAGTGCGTGTCGATTGCTGCCGCTAAGATCCAAGGCAAATCGGTAACACTCACTAGAGCCATTTTCAACGTCTCA
>JAQOWZ010000034.1:537086-669586 GCA_035578165.1 Stenolophus ochropezus
AGTTCCAGTCCGTTTCCGCACCGTTCTGTTCCGAATCGAGTCTTTTTGTAAGTTGCTTGTTTATTTTTGCATTTTTCTTGAATTCCGCTGCTGTCAGAGGATACAGGTTGGTAGCTTCTACCGCCGTTCCTTAGAGCCTTCAGCTCGCTGCATTCCACGCCTAAGGGGAATCTCCGTAGGTGGTTACCACCGCGTGTTTCTACGGCTGTCGGGCAGATCCGCGTTTTAACTTAGTAGTTTTTTTTCTCTTTTCTCATTGCTTTAAGTTCCGTAGTTATCGGAGAAGACCCGTTGGTGGTTCCCCACCGCGAACTCCGTCGACGGCTGAGTAGAACCGCGATTAGTTTGTCACTATTTCACTTCCTACGGCTCAGTAAAACACTAGGTGTAGTAACTTTAGTACAATAAAATATTAAACTTACTTTTGTCTGTCTGTGCTAAACCTAGGCCCGACCGACCTAGAGCTCCCGTGGCACACGTCACTTTCCTCGCAGGTTCCGCAGATTGGCGCCCGAGAACAACCCGACATCCTGCAAGAGAACCCACGACATCGCGGACCAACAACATCCCGCAGCGACCCAAGTGATCGTCGCAGTATATATATATATATATATATATATATATATATATATATATATATATATATATATATATATATAAATTATTTTCGTGGTTTTGGTTTATGAGTTTTTAAAAATAATTATTTTATTCACAAATATTAAATTTAATGTTTTCAAAGCAAGATACAAGTCCAGACTGAATATATTATTTCTTTACAATCTTTTACATGTGTTTTTGATACAGTGTAATATAATATGATAACATGATAACAGGATGTCGGGAACTGCTGATGGTTGCAACTCCTGGGCAGAACACCTTCCTCCTTAAGAAGAAACTCTAGGGCGGAACGACTTGAGTTTCGTCAATCTGCGTGGGAGTCCTGGGAATTGTATTCTGGAAAAATTTATTTTTTATTTTGAACAAAAAATATGTTGCGATCACCAATGACAGGCAGATGACTCCTATTATTGCAGCCACGGAGTATTTGTATTCTGTCTTCATCGGATCGATGTCGATTTCTTCAATTTTTTGTAGTTGGAGTTGATGTAGTTTGTCCAGTGGTGACTTGTCCAGTTTTAGTTTTTCAACTTGTAGGGTTGTAGGAGTTCTTATGTTGATTTTTTCTAAGTTGATTGGATGACCAGGTATGGAGTTTATTTTATTGGAATACACATAGGATGAGATTTTGATTGAGCAGTTTGGTGGTATAATGAATAGATAGGTTCCTCGAAGGGAAGCGATGGTATTTCTACTGCACGTTGTTTTTATTTGTTGCGGTATAGGAAATATTCCAATGTAATGTGCTTTATTTATTTCTAATACAATTTTTTGTCTAATTTTTACTGGCACATGTTGGCAATTATTGGCAGTGGTATCGGTGGTTAATATTGAAGTTAGACATTCTTCATCTTTTTCCATTGGAAGGAGATTTGTATTGTCGCATAGGAATTTAGACTCTAGGTCTATACATTTCTCGTTGGTGTATTGGTATGCATTGTTGTTTAAGGACAGATAAGTAGCAGGTGGGATAATTGTAGATTGATTAACATTTGGAATGGAGTATAAATGGTAATGATTGAATGTTTCTGGGTGTATCAGCGGGAAATCAAGTGAAAACATAATTTTTTCGTTACTAATATGTACTTTAATTTTAATAACGTGATAATATCTAGAAACGTCTTCAATGTTTGGAAATAATAATTGTTTGTGATCGTAAATGGATAATAATTCGCTAATGGCATGTTTCAAATCTTCAAAAGAAATTATGCTTGGGTGTACAGTTTCCAAAATGGCAAATGATTATTTAATTTAGTTACGATTGATTTTTGATTACTTTGTAATTTAAGTATGTTATCATGAATTTCTTCGGCGTCAGCATTATCCATATTCCCTGTTATAAACTTGATAAGAGATCCTAAAGGATTGATAATACCACGTTTTTGCCGTTTTTCTGGGTAGAAATTTCTTAATTTTTTAGTTACAACTGATAATTGGTATTTCAAGTGTTCGTAATAATTGTTTAATACAGTGAAAATGTCGGGGGTAGCAGAGTTTATTGTTTCTTTTATTTTAGATAGGCTTTCATTTAATAAATCTACTCGATTAGATAGGGATTTGAGGTCAACGTAATGAAGGAATGTGTGGGAAGCGGTTTTAATTCTTGCTTGTCCTAATTTAAATGGGAGAATTCCAGGATTGTTGGATAGATTCTGGATTAGAACTTCTTGTGTCTTCGTCATCGTTATGTACAGAGTCGAGAGTCTGTGAAATTATGCTGGTTTTAGAATTTTATTTTCTAAGATTTTGAATTTGTTTTTAGTCTTATTCTGTTTTTTAAAGTCATAGGTTTTTTGTCTGGGTCTTTTTATGTTACTTAGGTGGATGTTTGTAGAAGTTATGCCGTGTTGTGGTTTTATTTCGGCGGTTTTTATATTTGGACTAACTTTTTCAATTTCTTCTGGTTTGAATTTGTTATTCGTTTTGCTTTGCTTTTATTTATTTTTTACGTAAATTGTTTTAGGTATTTTAGGTAGATCTTCGCGATTTTTATTTGCGTAATCAATAGTTTTTTGTTTGTATTGCTCGTTTGTATCTCTGATTTTATTGTATAGCAGTTTAATTTTTTCCTAGTGATTGATTATATAATTATTAACTAATTGCTTTTCCAATTCAAGGTCTAGGGGTGAGTTTACGTCAATGTGTCCAGATATAATTTCGCACGGTTTAAATTTTGTAGCAGAATAGATAGAATTATTGTATGCTAGCAAAGCGTAGTTGACTTTCATTTCAATTGGTTCTTTGTTATATTCGTTCTGATTGTTTAGTAGTCTTATATGTTCCACAAGGGTCGAATGTATTCTTTCAATTAACCCGTATGATTCTGGATGTTGTGATGTTATAAAATGGAGTTTTACTTTATGTACTTCTAATAATTCTTTAACTAATGAATTTTTAAATTCTAAACCATTGTCCGAAATTATTTGATTTGGTATCCCATGATGGGTGAAATATTTAACAAGATTATTCACAACTTCTATGCCTTGCCGGAATTCAATCTATAGGCTTGAGCATATCTTGAGAAAGTATCAATTATCGTTAAGAATTTTTGTTTTTCTAAAGTTATCGAGTCAATATGTAAAATTTCAAAAGGTTTAGTTGGGGTTGGTGAAATATTAAATTTTGGTTTAATAGGGATTCTGTCATATTTAGTTTTTAAACATACTTCACATTCATTAATGTAAGTTTGAACTGATTTCCTCAAATTAGGCCAGTATTATTTCTTTCTAATTTCTTTCTCTGTTTCATCGATTCCTCTGTGATTAGTTTTGCTTTCGTGATAATTTTGAATAGTCTGAGTCTACTACATTTAATAATTTTTGAGTATATCTTACTAAATTTATTTGTGAGTTTTTGAAATATTTTTGAATAATTGAACTGAATTTTTCATATATTGGATCTTCAAAGTATAAGCAATATTTAACTTTCGAGATGATGTATTCTTTTATGAAATTAATTATATCTCTAGCATAATTGTTTTTCGAAATTTGTACAAGGAAACGTTGTGTGTTTTCAAATAATTTTATAATTTTTGGTTTTTGGGGATCAAAATTTACTTCTGATATAATAATTTGGTTTGTTCCGAAATTAACTGGTTTATCACAAATAGGTATTCCTACGATCGGATTTTCTGTGTTCGTGTGAACTGTTTCATCGTCTGAAATAATTTCATCTTGATTTTCATTATCGGTTTGAACTACTAAAGAGACATTATCTAAATTATTTTCATTCTCTTGTTTATTAGTGTTAGAAAAATTTTTGTTAAAATTTTCTATGTATTCGAATATTCCTTCGGAGTTCTCATTTGTTTCGTTGGCATTGATTTGAATACGAGATAATGCGTCTACGTTTAAATTTAGTGAACCTTTTTTATAAACAATTTGGTAATCATATTCTTCTAGTTTAAGTCGCCATCTTACGAGTTTCGAATTGGGTTCTTTAAATGAAAACAACCATTGTAAAGGTCTGTGGTCAGTATAGATGTGTAACAATGAGAAAACGAAAATTTTGATTATTGAATTTTGGGTTTCAAATTTAATAAAAAGTTATTCATGAATTTAGAATTAAAATGTCGAAAATGGTAGAATTTAAATTGCTGCCACCAGATTATTTTTAATTAGAATAATCAAACTAATTTTAGGAATAAGAATTAATTAATAGGGATAAACAAAGCGATAATAAGAAAACTTAACAATAAAATATATTAAAAATGAAATAGAATTACAACAAGTTAAAATTACTAATTATTGGTTACAAGTGAGGAATAAACTTAAACTTACTTACAAAATATTATTTACAACACGAGTCATGATTGACTCCTCTTCTTTTCTCGTTGACTATTTGTCTCTGACTCCCTTACCTTGCCAATTTCAAAAATTCACCTCTGACAGGCCACCTCCCTCAAGTTACAGAATCCATCCCCGTTTTCTGATTTCTCGCAATTTCACTGGTCGTCTACTACATGGGCGTGTAAATAAGTTGCACTCTAAAGCCTCTAACCAGGTGCATTCTCAACACCCTAAGATGCACAAAAATGAGAAAGTTGGCGTCTTCCGAGAATCAGAAAACGGTTCCGCTCAGGGTTGATGGGTTTATTACCGTCCGAAGCGAACCTTTAAAGCTATATAACCATAAACTTAAAAGCCAAACGAAATTTCGGAAATCTTTACAAATCTTTGAACTATTTATTACCAAAAAGAATTTTGAAACAAGTCAACAACAAAATAAATAACAAAACGAGTAGGTATTTGTTTAACTGGATCAGGCGTTTTGTTACAACTCCTTTCCCCTTAAATTAAGTTATATTTCTTCAAGAAACTATAACTTAAACATTCCCCTCTGCTAGACTCCGACCTCTAGGTATTCCCCATACTCGATGGTTGCGATGGCTGCGATCTCTTCGTAGCTTGGCAAATGTTGGCTTCATCTTCGTTGTCTCCTCCAGTTCTCTGCTCTTACAGCAACCAGCAACTCTTGCGGCACCCTGACATGACTTCAGCAACCATGAACACACGGAGATGTCAAACTCGAATAGGATCTCTGCAGGCCGATTTTGCTCGCCATCGATGTATGGAGGTTCCTAGATTATCATCATCTAGCAGTTTGGCGGGATATAGGGCTGCAACAAAAATGTCTGACCAGTATCTATGTTCTAATTCAAAATTACTTATATCTACTTAATTTCGTAACTTACACATATTTTTTTTCAACTTATTTTCCATATTTAATCTATATACTAACAATTTATTTAAATTTACTACTAATATTAATTTATCCTTCTATTTCTAATTTCAACATATTTTTTTAATTATCTGACTCATTAACAAATAATACAAAAACAGACTGCTAACTTCCTGAATTTATTCTAATAATACTTTACTGCGGATCTTAGCTTGGAAGGCATTTTTATGGCAACTAATTTATTTATTTATTTATTAATATTTATTCTTGCCAAGTGGCTTAGAATCTACAGAAATAACATATACATTTTTATTCTACATTGTGTGTGTGTAATACATTTATGCTACTGTTCTCTTCTTAATGATTTCGCTCATCCACTTCTCTCCTGATCCTAGATCGTCTAACAGCTCCATTTCCCCTCTATCTTCTCTTTTTACTTCTCTGCAATATTCCCTTAAATGCTTCAGTGTTTCATCCTCTCTGCCACATAATCTGCACCCCCTTTCTTCCTTTGGTAACCAATACTGGTTGTCTCTTTCTTCGTTACCGCATCTGAATCTGGCTATCATTTTGATGTTTTTCTTTGGGTTTAATATGTAACGTGGTATATCTGTTGTTTGTATCTGTTTGTATCTTTTATTGTAATTGGATTGATTTATTCTGCTCTGTTGTTCCTGCTTCTGTATATCCCAATCTCGTTGTTGTATGGCGAGGATCATACTTTCTTCATTTATTCGATTCCTCTCTATTTGCATTTCCGAGTATCCATTCCTTTCGTAATATACCTTTCTTGTGTGTCCCCATCTTGTTAATTTGTTTTTGTCGTCCTCTCCCTTCCTTATAACTTTCCAGCATTCTTTCAGTATTGAATTCTCTGAGTTTCTAACTCTTTCTTCGTATTTCACTGCTCTCTTTCCTGTTTCCACTCGAAGTTTTGCCACTTTCATTTCTTCCAGTACTATATATTCTGGTGTACATTTGTCGAGGCCCAGGATCCATTTTATGTAGCGTACTTGTACATCTTCTATTAGTTTGTGCTCTGTCCATCCAAAAATTTCCGCCCCATAAATTAAAATACTTTTTACTATTGCTTCGAACATCATCCATCTTATTCGCATATTCGTCTTGAACTTCCTTTCGCCTATACCCCATATTTGTTTCATGGCCACAATTGCCTTCCTTTTCTGGTACTCTAAGTGTTTTGTGGCTTGGTTATTCCTCTGGAATGTATATCCCAAATATCTGAATTCTTTTACCTCTTCGATACTTTCATTTTTCCACTTCCATACTTCAGAGGTTTCTCTACCTCCACCTTTTTTGAATTTCATAATTTTTGATTTTTGCGCGTTGAGATTCATATCTTTTCTTCTTAAATACAGTTCAAGTCTTTTCAGCATTGCTTTCATTCCAGGTGGATCTTTCGCGACTATGACAATGTCATCCGCGTACGCTAGAGACCATATTTTCTTTCTTCCTATTACAATGCCGCCTGTTTGCTCTTTGCTGAGGAATTCTTCTATATCTGCTACATATAGTGAAAATAAAGTTGGGCTTAATGGGCATCCTTGCCTTAATCCTTTTTCTGTCCAGATCTCCTCTGTGGTTCTATCCTTTACTTTTATCACCGATATAGTTTCTCTGTAGATGTTCTCTAAGTTCGCTAACAATTGTTTATCTATATTCATATTTGTTAAAGTTTTAAACAGGTGATCTCTATTTACATTATCGAACGCTGCTCTCAGATCTGCAAAAAATGCGTATAACTTTCCCTTATCTTTGCGGATCTCGTTTTCAATCATTAGATTAAGTATATAAATATTGTCTGTTGTTCTTCTTGTTTTCCGAAAACCTGCCTGGTTTTCTGGTATGAGATTTTTTACTCTTATTTCTTCCTCCAATTTTTCTAGTAAAATCATCGCATAGATCTTGAACGCTGTATCTAGTAATGTTATTCCTCTATAATTTTCTACTTTGTCTATGTCTCCGTTTTTATGAATCGGTTGTATAATTCCTTTTCTCCATCTAGTAGGTATTTGTGCGGTGCGCCATACTTTGTTAATAATACTTGTTAATATTCTTAGTAAGTTCTCATCTGCATATATCCAGGCTTCATTTGTGATTTCGTCTTCTCCTGCCGCTTTTCGTTTTTTTAGTTTACTAATTTGTACTTTAACTTCCTCTAGTGTTATCTCTTCTACATCTCCACATATTTTCGGTTTATTTTCTTCTTTTCTTAGTATCTTGGTATTTTTCCCATCTAAAAGTGTGCAGAAATGGACTTTCCATTCCTCTTCGGATATTTGTTTTGATATCTCTTGTTTCTTTTTCCTCTCTTTACTAATAAAACTCCATGCCTCCGTCTCTGTCTTTATTCTCTGCAGCTGTTCCTCAATTTCTTTCTTTTTGTTTTCCTTTTGTTTTATACACAATTCTTTATATTCTTTTAATTCATTTTTGTATTTTTCTTCAGTGATTATCCCATCTTTCCATTGCTTACGTTTCTTTCTCATTTTTCGTTTTTTTTCCAAACAGCTACTATTCCACCAGTCATTTCTGTTTGTGTTTCTTGAGTTCACTCTTATTTCTTTTTTGCGTGTGGCTTCATTTATTTTACTTATGAGCTCGTTTACTTGCTCCTCCACATTACTCTCTTTTACTGCTATCTCTCTGGTTTTTATGTTGTAATTTTCTATGTCTTCTTTTTCCCATACCGCTTTTCGAATGATTACTGGATCATCTTCTTTTACTATTATACTGTTTTCTAGTTCTAAGCTTAAAAGTTGATGGTCGGATTCTACTGTATTAATTACTTTCATCTGTCTAATTTTCCCCCAACTCTCTTGATTTGCTATTATATAGTCAATTACTGTCTTTTCCCCTCTTTTACCTATGTATGTGAAGTCACCCATCTCGTCTCCTTTTATGTTACCATTTAGAATAGTCCAATCTCTGTTTCCACATTCATCAATTAAAGCTTTCCCATATTTGTTTATTATTTTGTCCTTTGTGCTTCTTTTCTCTTGTCTTCCTGTTTTGGAGTTCCATAGCCCTCCTTCCTCGCCTATTCTAGCATTGAAATCCCCTCCTATAATTAACTTATTTTCATTAGTATCTTCTATTTTCTCCCTTATTTCTGCAAGAATTTCGTTTATTCTATTGTCATTATATACCGTGAGTATTCTCCATGTCTCGTTGTCAATTTTAATTTTTCTTTCCATAATGTTTTCATTGACAACTAATTATCAACATTCATCTCCGAGCCTAAGATACACGTTGGCTATCACACGGGCAGGGGTGCCAATATCCTGGATGCATACAACATTTATGACCTGATTACCCGACACAATACAAAACAACCGAAATCTCTCTTTACCTGGGACGTTTTCGGCTTTTATAAATATGATACCCAAATCCCCTTGCTTTTACTCTATAATTGTTTCCTTTTCCAAATGTTGATGCCAAATAATTGTTAAACCTTTTTACTTCTAATATAAATCTAATATTAAATTGTTTTCTATTAAAATTGCTATTTCTAACTCTATATTTTCTTTTTAATATGAAATAATTATTTGTATTAATATTTGTTTCTAATTTCGTAGCCTTCTTTTTAAACTTTTCAAATAATTTAGTTTTAAGTTTTTTCTTTATTTTAAAAAACAATTCCTTACCTTTCTTTTGTATTCTTCTGTCTTTAATCTCGTATTTTCCGTCCGAATCCCAAACCTGACCGCTACTCTTCCACCTGGGCCGATGGTATGTACCGCCACGCGCCCGGGTTTTATGGCCTCGCCTTGGTCCGTCTTTCCTCCTCTCGCTGGGTCGTTTGCTCGAAATTTTTTTCTGGGATTTTACTACATCGCCGACGTCTCCACCAAGACAACACACCGCGTACTTTTAAACATTCGTGACTGATAAACCTTTAATTGCAAAACTCTCTTCGCGCGTCGAAGAACTACTGAATTTCTTTTCAACTTCTGTATAAACGATCTCTGCGATTGTTTCTATAATAGATGTGGCAGTATGCTCTTCTTTAGCCGTTTCCCTGGATTCTGCGAGCCTCGCGCCAGAATCATCTCTCACAGGTGCCTTTTCTGAGCCATACTCAACCGTGCTCTCCTCCTCTAAATTTACACAATTCGCAGAGTCGTTCACCTCTTCTACTTCAACCCCATCTGTTGTCCTAAGCTCTTCTACCTCGACGTCGTTCTCTGGCTTCTCTTCGACGCTATGGACTGAACTCCTTGTTGGATCGAAATTGTCGTCTCTCTCCTCCGCGAAGTTCAGCTCATCGTTGTTGCAAATCACAGTCCGTTCACATTCACTTTCGTTGCACTTATTGTTCGAGTCCGGGTAAACACTTCTATCGCTGCTTTCACTTAAACCATTGTAATTGACACTCTTTTCATCACTCATACACACATACTTATTACTCAAATAATCTAACTTCTGCTTTTCCTCACATGTAACCGTATTGCCTACTATTTGTTCTACTAATTGGGGCGAATCCTTCACCGGACAATTTTTCTGTATGTGCCCTATGTTTTCACACTTGAAGCACATACGATCTGCAAATTTTACAGGACAGTTCCACTGCTTTTAAAGGAATTTTACCCCGATAATTTTGATAATTTCCTGCGCTAATTTCTGAATTTAAATTATGATGTGTAAAATTTTCTACCGGAGCTCTCTGAGATTGGGAATAATTTTGAATTTGTACATTTGACTCAAAAACTTTCGCAGGTCTGATATTTTCCGAAACATCATCAAAATTGATTTTTTTAAATCTCTTTCTCATAAGTTTTTTAAAAAGTTGCCAATCTCCCTGCAATTATTCAGCATTTAAAAATACATATCGCTTTGCTTTCCCTGTACAATGTATAGAACCAAGAGCTTGTAATCTTTTAAACGAAATATTAGTCTTTTTCTGAACATTTTCCAAATTTGCGATGAATTTTTCAACACATTCATGGTCAAAAGTTGTTACACCATTAAAAATATCAAACAATGATGATTGATTCATTGTAACTAAATTTTGTATTGTCTTTAAACTAAATTAAAATGAGCGTGACTACTAGAATTTCTAACTCAAATTCAAACGATCTTGGCTACCGGAATATTCGAATCTCACCGATCGCCACCATTTGTAACAATGAATAAACGAGAATTTGGGTTATTGAATTTTGGGTTTTTATTTAATAAAAAGTTATTCATGAATTTTGAATTAAAATGTCGAAAATGGTAGAATTTAAATTGCTGCCACCAGATTATTTTTAATTAGAATAATCAAACTAATTTTAGGAATAAGAATTAATTAATAGGGATAAACAAAGCGATAATAAGAAAACTTAACAATAAAATATATTAAAAATGAAATAGAATTACAACAAGTTAAAATTACTAATTATTGGTTACAAGTGAGGAATAAACTTAAACTTACTTACAAAATATTATTTACAACACGAGTCATGATTGACTCCTCTTCTTTTCTCGTTGATTATCTGTCTCTGACTCCCTTACCTTGCCAATTTCAAAAATTCACCTCCGACAGGCCACCTCCCTCAAGTTACAGAATCCATCCCCGTTTTCTGATTTCTCGCAATTTCACTGGTCGTCTACTACATGGGCGTGTAAATAAGTTGCACTCTAAAGCCTCTAACCAGGTGCATTCTCAACACCCTAAGATGCACAAAAATGAGAAAGTTGGCGTCTTCCGAGAATCAGAAAACGGTTCCGCTCAGGGTTGATGGGTTTATTACCGTCCGAAGCGAACCTTTAAAGCTATATAACCATAAACTTAAAAGCCAAACGAAATTTCGGAAATATTTACAAATCTTTGAACTATTTATTACCAAAAAGAATTTTGAAACAAGTCAACAACAAAATAAATAACAAAACGAGTAGGTATTTGTTTAACTGGATCAGGCGTTTTGTTACAGATGACAAATTTACGACCAAATAGATCAGGCCTGAAATGTTTTACTGCCCATACTATGGCTAGTAGCTCCTTTTCAATTGTGGAGTATTTAGTCTCTAAATCATTTAACGTACGGCTGGCATAAGATATAGGCAGATCTGATCCTATTTTTCCTTGTGACAGTACGGCACCAATCGCGAAATTGCTCGCGTCTGTCGTTAAAATGAAAGGTTTCTCGAAATCAGGGTGTTGCAAAATAGGTTCATTAGCTAACAAGTTTTTACAGGTATTGAAACAATTTATGTAATTTGGATTTTGTGTGTCGATTTTGGCGTCTTTTTTCAAGCATGAAGTGAAAGGTTTTGTTAGATTTGCGAAATTTTTTATGAATTTGCGATAATATCCGAGTTATCCCAAAAATGCTTTTATTTCTCGCGTAGTTTTTGGTAAGGGGTAATTTCTAATTGCTTTGATCTTCTCGGGGTTAGGTTTTATGCCGTCTGATGTAATTAAGTGACCTAAAAATGTGACTTCTGTTTTTAGAAATTCGGACTTATCGAGTTGTACCTTAAGGTTACTTTCGCGTAATTTTTGTAAAATATTTTTTAAATTTGAAATATGCTTTTGAAGAGATGCAGAAAATACTATTATATCGTCCATAAAAACAAAGCAAATTTTGTTTAGATATTCTCGTAATATGTTATCCATAACTCGCTGAAAAGTGGCTGGTGCGTTCTTTAAACCAAAAGGTGTTCGTAAAAATTCATAGTGTCCGTGTTCTACGTTAAAAGCGGTTTTCTGTATGTCGGCCGGGTGCATTTCAATCTGATGAAATCCACTTGCCAAGTCTAATGTTGAAAAGTATTTTGATCGTCCAAGTCGGTCTAGAATGTCGGATATATTCGGGATAGGGTAACGGTCATCTACAGTCTTCTCGTTTATCTTGCTATAATCGACGACTATACGCCATTTTTGTTTGCCACAAGCATCAACCTTTTTTGGAACGATCCAAATAGGGATGACCAAGGCGAATAACTGGGTCGTATGATTCCCTGTTCTAACATGTTGTTAATATGTTTCTCGACTTCGGGTTTGTGAATAAATGGATATCTATAGGATTTTGAGTGTACTGGAATTTCATCTTTTGTGATTATTCGATGTTTGATCTTGTTTGTAAAAGTTAGTGGAGTTCCTTCTCGATAAAATATATCAGAAAATGATTTGACTAATTTTGAAATTTGATGTGTTTCTTCCGTATTCATGTGGTCGGTTCTAATTAATTTAGTTAAGTCTGATTTGTCTTGATATTGGATATTATTTACATCGTCATTGACTGTGACATTAAATAATTTGAATTCAGAATTATTAAATGGGTTGGCATTAATTGGTTCGTACAAATAAATTTCTTGTGGTTCATATTTATTATTATAAATATCTACAGGGGCATAATCGTTTTGACAATTTGATAACACAATTTCTAATTAAACAATTCGAAATGTTTGTGGGTGGTATTAATACATCGCCGTCGGGTGCATGTACTGGAATTTTTACGGTTTCGAGAGTGTTTGGTTCGATTCGAGCAAAGAACAATAATTTTTGTTTCGATTCGTAGTGTGATTGTTTTAAACTCGTGTTTGGAGTTTTCAAGATACAGTGTTTTATATTTAGTTCGACATTTAATTCTTTTAACGTGTCATATCCAATTAATCCATCGAAAAAGTGATGAAATTTAAACAAATAGAATTTTATATTTTTGTCGGTATTAAATTCGGGGAATGCTGGAATTTCAATACAAAAATCGCGTTTAGTAGTTTGAAATATTGAACTAATTGTAAAATTTTCCTTTTTAATAAATGGTTTAAAATATTTTTCTGCAAGATCTGGATTTATAAATGATTTTATCGCTCCGGTGTCTATTAACAATTTTAAGGGTGGATTCGAAATTTTTATAAAGGATAAATCTTTTTTATCATAGATGGAATTAATTTCTATGTTTGGTTCTGAGACTGGCTCGTTTCGCAAAAATTTTGATTATCTTCATAAGAGTCGGGTTCTTACACGTCGTATTCGGTTTCATTTGTGTCGACCGAAGTGTTTTGTCCGTATTGTTCGTAATTTTCCACTTCATTATAATTATCGTAATAATATTCTGCTGGTTCGTAAAATTCGGTGGGCTCTACATTGAATAGTTCCTCGGATACAAATTTTTGTTGTCTGTTATTTTGGAATTTTGATACAGTACCATGTGATATTCCACTCATGGGGGTTGGTTTGGGAAATTGTTGACGGGTGGCAGAACCTTGTGGTTTCCACACGTTTGTAGGATTGGGTCTAGGTTGAGGTCTTCCAAATGCTTGTTGGATTGTAAAGGTTCTTTGAGGTTCAATTGGTCTAGGCTGTAAAGCTATTGGAGCACTGGGAAATGGTCGGGGTTGATTATAAAATTGTTGTTGCGGAGAATTATAGGTTGTTGGAGATTGATATCTCGGAAATTGCATTGGGATTTGTCTTTGAATATGCATATTAGGCTGAGGTTTTTGAGTAATTTTATTATTGAAAGCGGGTCTTTGTAAATGTCTGATGTTATTTTCCGCTACTATATATTGTCTACTTTCTGCTAAACTAGTGGGCTTCATTGCGCGAATTGTTGTACCAAGTGGTTCTTTTAATCCAGCTAAAAATTATTTCAACGCATGTGTATTATAAAAATTTTTCTTTACTGTTTTTATTGTCTCTTCTGATTCATGAATTTCAACATAATTATGAAGAAAGCTTAAATTTTGCATTACTTTTGTGTAAAATTGAAGTACTGATTCATATTTTTGTCTCAGTTGATCTAAATCAAAGAATAAGCCATTTTCATCTCGCTGGTCGCCGAAATGGGCAACTAACGTTTCTTTTACTGTTTTCCAGTCTTTGGTTATACAAGTAGTGTATACTTCGCGGGCTGCTCCGGATAATTTTGCATATATTCCGTATACTACTGTAATATTTTGAACGCAATGTAAATTTTCAGGTTTCGGGTCCCAATAAGATTTTATTAGGGCATTTGCAATTTCTAGGAATCCTGCTAATTCTGCTGGATTTCCATTGAAGTTTGGAACTATTTCAAGTGATTTAGTTTCAAATTTGGGTATTTGTGACATATTTTCGCTTATAGATAAATTAGAAAGAACTGAATTAATTATTGTTAAATCTACTTTTTGATTTCGGTAATAATTCGTAAAATCTAAGTCTAAATCTAACTCGTTCTCACTGTTTTCCACGGTGGAAGGGTAAGATGAAAGCGAGGAGTCGGACATAAAAATGAAAACAACTCACACAACCAATTTGATGAAGAGTCGCATTCCTGGCTGATTTCTTCGATGGAGATCTGCTGGGTCGGAGGCTGATTCCTTGGATTCTCGATGAATCTTGTAGAATTTCGATCCGTCGCGAGTTAACAGTTGGTACTGCAGGTTTTTTCACTATGAATTACCTGTCAGTATCCTACCGACTGCGCCAATTATTTTCGTGGTTCTGGTTTATGAGTTTTTAAAAATAATTATTTTATTCACAAATATTAAATTTAATGTTTTCAAAGCAAGATACAAGTCCAGACTGAATATAATATTTCTTTACAATCTTTTACATGTGTTTTTGATACATAGTAATACAATATGATAACATGATAACAGGATGTCGGGAACTGCTGATGGTTGCAACTCCTGGGCAGGTAATATATATATATATATATATATATATATATATATATATATATATATATATATTATGCAGGATGTGACAAAAAACAACAATGAACATAACGATAAACCACAACAGGCTTATAATTTCGGCTATAAATGGAAATAAATTATCGAAATTCAAATAGGATTTTTTCAAAAAATCATAACTTTATTATGTAGAAATATTAAATGCTAATATTTATATTACAACAAAATATTATTAAGTTCTACCAAACGATAAAAAAATCTAACTTTCAATTGTTAGAAATAGGAGCAAAATATAAAAGATAAATTTACACTATTTTTTTGTACACAAAATGGTAGAGCATTGCAAGCAGAGAAATTCATCTTTATACCATTTTTTGAATGGATTAATAGAAAAGCAATTACAATGTTTTTAATTTTATACATGTCTACCCTGATCACGTGTATAGAGCTTTACTAGGAGGGAATGTTAATAAAGCTTCTAATAAATATAATACAGAACGCGCCAACAAACAACAATGAACATAACTGTGAACCACAAATAACATAAAGCTTTGGCGATAAATTGAAAATAATGTCATAAAATCATAACTTTCTCATTTACAATTATTAAATACTAATATTATTATACAATAGAATATTTTTAAGGTCTATTAATACCACATTAAGCGAGACATGAAACAAAAAGTAGAACTTGAACCATATAGATACAATAAGTCAATTGTTGGTACGAAAATACTGAACAATTCAATAGAACATGAAAATATAACTTTACATGAATATTATTATAAAATACACAGCAGTCTACAGCAGAAATTGCTCCAAGTACTCTTAGATGCACTGAAACAATAGTTGTATTAAAATAGCAGGAAATTAAACAGGGCATAAAAATCAGAATTCAAATAGGATTTTTC
Organism: Stenolophus ochropezus; assembly: GCA_035578165.1. Lineage (NCBI taxonomy): Eukaryota > Metazoa > Arthropoda > Insecta > Coleoptera > Carabidae > Stenolophus > Stenolophus ochropezus. The sequence goes on from JAQOWZ010000034.1 coordinate 552,923, forward strand.
AAAAAATCAACAAATATTATATGCTGATTTAGAAAATTCTGCATCGTATCCCATATATTCTATTCAAACAGAGCTATCCAAAAATGTTTTTTATTTTACAAAAATATGTTTCAAATAAATGTTCTAGATCTAAAAATTCTACAAATTTTTTTTCCAAACCGTTTTACAAAGTAATCAATAGGAAAGGTGTTATGCTTTTTATATATTCCGCACCGTATTAGTTGCTGCTATTTTGAGTTCTGTTTATTCGTGTTCCCAGCACCCAGGTTCCCAGCGTTTTGAGTTCGGCCCACGCCTATTGTCTAATTAAAACAAAGCATTGCGATGGCCTCAACGGGTGTTGACGCTATGTGATTTCTGCCCAGTGTTCTGAATGTCAACGTGAAGAAATTCAAGCAAGCGCGGGTAAACGGTGGGAGTAACTATGAATATCTTACTTCCAAATATACCTATTGTAGCTAGCAATATGGGCATGCCGCCGATGTTGCCGTAAGCTACACAGTTGGGCAAACATGGCGTCGCAGTCGGGGCATTTGAGAATAAGAGGTTCTAAGGGCAATCGATCGACTTTACAATGCAAGCGCTTGTGCTTCCTCAACCCAGCCTCATTTTTAAGAACACTTCCGCAGACACAAGGGAACCCCATGTCTAGAAGTCGGCAGATCAGTCCAAAAGAGAAATCGCAGATCAGACAAAAAACTGAAAACAAACAAAGCGAGATCGGTGTAGAGCACTGCAAATCTCTGGAGACCAACGTAGGACGCCGCAAATCTCTGTAGACCAGTGTAGAACGTTGCAGATCTCTGGAGACCCCACGTAGAACGCAGCAAATATCTGGAAACACGCAGCAGACGCAGCAGATCCCTGGAGAAACAGCGTAACGCAACAGACTCTGAAGAGGCAGCTCACTGCAGCTCCCTCGATGTACCTAAGCTGCAAGCATGAACGCATACATAAAAGAAGAAACGGCTGCAATCCGGAACGTTACTCGGATTACTGTTAATTAGATTAAAATAAATCCTTTCGTTTAATTCCGAATCCTTTCCTGTCAAATCCTTGAAGTCAGGGAACAGATGGGAAACATCGCTATTTAAAACAACTTTATTTATTTAAGTGTACAGAAATAAACATAGACGGGCAGTAGAGAGAATTTAATTGCCAAGGCTCGTTGTCAAACAAAGAAACAGACAAATAATAGGAATTGTATTCCTAATTGAAAACAAAACACGAGAGAGAAAAATAAAACACAAGTTAAACTAAGTGAGATCATATCTTATAACATTATGTTTTTGAGAGAAGTAATAGTGGCGACTTATATAATAGATGAAGTCAATTAGGGTATCTGCTATCTAGTAGAGATACACAATTTCCAGTCATTAAATTAAACAGAGTTGAGATGTAAAACCTTATTTGTTAAAGCTGTGATACTTTAATAACACCTTTAACTTAACGTGAATAATTTCGTACTAGCAAAAATCAGTATCTTATTTGAACTATTGATTGCTTCTGGAGATTCAAAAGTGCTACAACGACGTAGGCAGCTTTCTTGCAGCCTCTTGGATGTATTATGGATGAGTAGCAGTTATCAGAAGATACTTAATATTTTATTAAACTATTTCACTTAAAATTTTCAAAGTCCAAAAAACCACCAAAAATTTGGTAATTACACAAAATATGTATATTTACTAAATCTGCATCAAAATGTATTAAGCCTGTTATTTATAATCAATAATGAAAGAAAAAAAATATTAAAATATATTAACTGACAGAGAAGTTATTGAAGTGCTCTACTTAAAATTTTCAAAGTCCAAAATCTCACTAGAACTCTATAAAGTTTTTGAATTAATATCAAAATGTGTAAAGCCTATTGTATTCTATCAATAATTAAAGAAAAATATTTTAAAAAGGTACAGGGAAGCGAAAAATAGCCGGTGCTCTAGTTTTGCAAAATGACTGTAAAAACTACTAAGATATTAAACTAAGAGAAATGGCACTTAATACAAGCATTACAGTAGACTAGAAGAAGCGTTTGATAACATTAGAATCTAAATTGACAATAAGGTAAACTATAGAATTTACTGCTCTAATTTTCGCTAAAAGAGGTAAAAAAACACGTAGGATAATAAAATTTCTAGAACACAACATTATCAAAGCGTTGTAAGAGAAGACTAGAGCACACAAACTATAAAAAGCCGGGTTAAACTTGAAATAAACCAGTACAAACGCTGCTCCGGATAATTGCTCTACTTTGGAATAAAGCACAAAAATGGTATAAAAAACACGTCAACATAACAAGCACAGAGAGATCAGGCGAAATGTGAATAGGCGAAGGCCAGAAATGGGCTCTTAGCCGGCAAAATGGAGCAGAAAAACAAAATGATCTAAATACGATATATCATGCAAAAGCTATAAGAAGGGTGTCAAAAGGAAAGGTGTTTAGCCACGGATTGCACGGTGCAGTTTATTTAAATATAAGTGATCCAGATACTGAGTTAATGTCTAAATTCAATTAAATGCAAATACTGTTCTACTAAAAAACTATAACAGTCAGCACTACGTATTATAAATCAAAATGTAGGTAATAATTAGACAAATGCAAAAGTATAATCAAAATTTCCGAAAAAGTTAAAGGTCGCCCAGGATGAACCAAATTCCGATCTACCACGTGCTGACCTACTTAGAAACTATAACAGCTAGATTAGCAATTAATATATCAAAATGTAAATCTAAGTGAAACAAATTGAGTGGTTGGCATAGATTTTTCAGAAAAGTTCGATCTTACTTGGAAAAGCGGCAAATTCCGATTGAGCACATGTTGATCTACTTAAAAACTATACAAACGAGATCAACATGAAATACATTAAAAGATGCGCTTTGAAAAGATAAATTCAATTCTATAATTTAAATTGTAGAAAACTATTGTTAAAATATGAAAGACTTAGAATTTCCGATGTAGCACGTGTTGCTCTACTTAAAAACCACATTAACCAGATCGATATGACATACATCAAAAGATGCGTATTAGGGATACAAACTCAATGGTGCAATCCGATTTTGAGAAAACTATTGCTAAAATGTGTAAATCTTAGAAAATCCGATGTAGCACGTGTTGCTCTACTTAAGAAACAGAGCAAATAGAAGGTTCGCGTTTTCACCAATCGCTAGATAAAATTAAACTATTTAAGACAAACAAATTTCGCGATGATCACATTATCCGTACAACCGGTAATGAAGTATGAAAGTGTGAAAAACCAAAACTTAAAATACTCACAGTTTTCACAAAAATGGAGCAATAAAACCGGAACAAAAACATATAACACTTATCACATCACCTATTACACGTAATCACACTAAAATTTGAAGTTTGATGCACTTTGTAGCACAATTTAGAACAAAGTCATGCGGAGTAATGTTTCGCACGTCTGTTCAGTTCGACGGTCGTTGACAGGTTGACAGTGTCGGGCGCCCGACCCTATGCCTACAAACGTTGGCGGGAGCTCTACAATTCATTTCCTCCAATTGACTTAATTGAGAAGGAGTATACTCGCATCTTTGGCTCCCCTTCACCTCCTGACGACAAGCCAGTTGAAAGAATGGACTACGGTCCGGATACTACGTACACTCCTATCACTATTGAAAAAACTACTTGAGAACGGCAACAATTTATTTTAATACTATTGTTTTACAACTATAGGTAATTAAGAAATGAAAAAGAAAATAATAACAATAATAACAAACAAAATGAAAATTACAAATTCTCAAATGAGCACCGTCATTTTCTACATATTTTGTAATACGCAATACAATCTTTTTACATTAGTAATAATTATTTTCAAGTAGCTTGATATGTTTTAATTTTTTCAAGAATTTTAGTACTAAATATTATATATATAAATTTTCGCCATTTTGACGTGGTTGAAGTTGAAAGTTTAGTTTCATGAAGCTAATTTTATGTATATTTAAAAAATATATATACAATACCGAATACTTATGATAGAATCAAAGTTGTGCATATGTCTGGTAATACCGGAAGTGACACAAAATACTTACTACGATCAGTTTTTGAGCCCCTTCAACAAGTTTAATTTTACTCCTCTAAATTTTTTGTATCTCTCAAAATAAAGGAAATATTTTCGGTTCCGGCCTTTCGCCAAATACCCAGTACATTTGTAGTTGCTACATAAAAAATATTGACATGAGACACCATCTAAAAGGTACTAAAACTAAAATATTTCATCGGACCTTGCGAAAAAAAAAATAATTAAAATGCTTAAAAATAAAGAAAACAACTGTATAAATAACAAAGTTATAAAACATACCTGTCTTGTGCAATTTATTTGAATTTTTTGTAGTTATTTTAGTACATTTTAGTTTGTTTCTATTTCCTGTCTCTTCATCCCCGGAAGACAATGAAGCACTGTCATCTGTATTAAACACAGTTGATATATTTATTTATTTAAATATTTTCTCTTATACTAATACCTTCTGTTTCTACTGACTGGATAATATTATTGGGTACATCATTGTTAGCAAATACTGTTTCTCCACTAAATCCTGTTGCCTCTATAAAAAACAAGGAACGCTTTATGTACAATACAGGGACATTCAGCACAAGAATGCCAAAATGAAACCATATATTCGGGGAGACATTTTAAGTAAAAAAAATATATGGAGGTATGTCCGGAAACTCTTCCTTATAGGCCTTTGAAAGTGCACCTCATGAAATACATTTTTTAATAATAACTCTGGTACTGGTTTCATTATACTTTCAAAGAGCTGTAAGTGTATAACGAAAATTTTCCGGACATATCTTCATATAACATTTTTTACTTAAAATTTCTCCCCCAAACCCCAATATTTGGTTTCATTCTGGCACACTCGTGATGAATAATCTTTTATTTAAAAATATATAGGTGTTTTTGAAAAAACAGGGGACACCCTTTTATCTCGCTTATTATTATAGATATGTGTCTTACTTATGAACATTATTTATTAAGGGAGAAAATTGTGATTGATTGTATTTAATTTCATTGTTCTATTTTCGGTGGAATTGAGGTTAATATTAAAATCTTAAACAACCTGAAGGTTTTTTTATTAATTTGGATTGTATTTTTTATTTTTTTTACGACAATAATAAATATGATACTATTATTCTTTGTTTTTAATTTAAAAATTTATTTTTAATTAACAATAATGAAATATAATTATTATGTATTTTATTTAATATTATTGAATAAAATTTTAAATATTATTAATAAAAGAAAAATAATAAGTTCAGTAATTTGTGATTTATTTACGTCAATAACAGATAAAAAATTAATATTATAGCAAACTTTTAACAAATTGAATTTTAAAATGATGAAAATGTGGAGTAGAAAAATATTTTTATTTGGTAAAATATAATTACAGTATTCTTATATATGATATTGTCGAAAATAAATTAGAAAATATAATTTTAATATATGAGAAAATTTTATAGGTTTTATTTAATTTTTTAAAGTTGACACCATTTCCGGTTTAAGCAGAAGTGGCACTATGAAATTTATTACATAACTCAATCACAATTTTTTCACTGAATAAATATTGCTTTATAAGCAAGATTCGTATCTGTACTAATAAGCGACATAAATGGTGTCTCCATTTTTTCAAACATACTGTATATTATATGTATACCTAAGTTGGCTATGTGTGACGGCTGGCATAGATTGTTATATAAATCCTCAGGTACATCACTATTCTCATTTTCTGTAGTGGCAGTAGAATCTGTTTCATTAATTTGTACATTTAATGTGTTCAGACATTGTCCTCTATATTTTTCTATGTGTTTATCTTCAGCTGCTATTAAAATTTTCGCGACTTTACATACCTTTAGGGTCATTTCCGGTGTACGATAATGAGATTTGTGTATTGCTATGCCGTGGCCTAAATAGTCAGCTAATAATTGTATATCATTTTCTGTTAAATCCATTTCTTGACTAATGGTTGAAATTTGCTTACGTAGCTTGGTTCCTCTTAAAGTTCCTGGCATACTTGCATCACATTTGGAAGCATAATCTCGAAATAATTTACATGCCGAAAAATACCTATAAGTGTTGTCATTACCAAGTTTCCCAAATACATATGGATTATCAAATGGAACACCAGCTGCTGATCTTAATTCAAGTATTTTATGAATATATTCGATTTGTTCACGTGCTAGTAATACAGGAACTCTTCTACCTTTCTTTCCTCTAATTTCAACCCGTTGAAATTTGTAGCTAAGTGCTTTTTCAATAGGACTTAATGTTCGAAAAGCATCTGAGTCCTTCACAATTCCTTGCCGGTTGTCATATTTTTTTATAAGTAAACGTTCATGTCAGTGTTGACATATATCTGAAAGCGACGATAACCAATAATTTTTCACAATGTAGCCAAAAGTAGCCACTTGACCACAGAAGTGTTGTCAAAATAATATACCTATTGTTACATTCTTAAACCAAATAAAAGGGCACGTACTTTTATTATACAATGTTTTATTGTGCTACAACGTGGCTACAATTGTCTCAGTATTTTACATGTCATGAAGCCATACTGCTTCTGCTTCTCGTCGCCTCCGTCCGTCGCTCGTGTCGCTTAAAAGGCTGGTTCACTACAGCTCGGTGAGGTTGGTTCATGACTGTGACATGCCCAAATTTTTCAATCTAAAATAATTTAAATTCTTTCAAATTAAAATTAATAGAAATGTTTTTTTTTATCTTCTCAAGACACATAGTCTGACAGATATACAGGTTGTTTAATCGATCTGCCGCTTCTTGTCCTGATCGGTGATGGTTGAGGTTGTACCGTGTCGGTGATTGGTGTTGGTGGTACGCTCTCTTCATTTTCCGTTTCCTTTGTTGGGTGGTAGGCAATTTCTTCCAGCAAACTTCTGGTTGTGTTTCTCGGACTTGTCTTCGTCCCCGGGTCGCCTTTTGAGTCTTCTGAAAATTCTCGCAAGTGATACCGATTTCTTCGTAAGATGGATCCTTTTTTAGTTTGAACATGATAGGAGTTGGGTGTTCGATCCTTATTTATAATTTGAGCTGGAATCTAATTTCTGACTCCTTGCTGCAGCATAACTGACTGACCTTCTTCTAGTGATTTCAAATTATTTTTTCTGGTCTGATCCGCTTGTTCTTTCATTTTATTTCTCTTATCATTTAGAGTTTTTATAGTCGTTCTTGTATGAAAATTAGGTTCGATTAGGGATATAGGAACTGGTAGTGTTGTTCGGTGTTTTCTTCCGGATAACAATTCGGCGGGAGAAGGAAGGTTCGGTTTTGGAGTAGAGTTATACTCTATTATCGATAACCAGGGATCTCTTTTCTCACTCTTCGCTTATTTATTTTTGAACGTGTCTACTGATTTTTCTGAGTCCATTGGATTGTGGATATTTCGGGCTGGAAGTTGTCAGCTTTATATTCCACTATTTCGCGAACTCCTGGTATTCCTTCGAATCGAACGGCGGACCGTTGTCGGACATTATTTCTTCCGGAATACCGTATTGTAGGAATAATTGTTTTAAGACTTCTATAGTTTTTTCTGCATTGGTTCCTTTCATCTTTGTTGGTACCAAGTATTTTGAATGATAGTCTGTTAATATTACGAAATCTTCATGATTTATTTTGCAAAAATCCAAGCCTACCTTCTGCCACGGGAGCTTTGGAATATCATGTGGTTTTAATTCTTGTTTATAATGTCTCAATGGTGCCGTGATCTCTAAAAGATTTGGTATAAATTTACCGAGGTATTTGACTACTCCCAAAAATCTTTCCATTTCTTTCTTGTTTGTTGGACTTTTCATTTCTTGAATGTCCTTTATTCTGTTTGGGTTGATTTTGACTCCCTTCTCGTTCAAGGTGTGTCCTAGATATGAGACTTCTGTTTGAGCTAGTTGCATTTTTGTCTTGTTGAATTTCAAGTTATGTTTTCTTGCTTCTTCGAAGACTCTTCTTAGACGTACGTTGTGTTCTTCCAAGGTCGTACCGTAGATTATCACGTCGTCCATATATATTTATTTATTTATTTTATTTATTTATTGAACAATTTATCCTACAGAACATAAGTTCCAATTAGAGGACAATTATATGAAAAGTTTAACAAAATAACAAAAGCCTTGCACAAAATTGCAATAAATACAAGAAAAAATACAAAAATACAAGAAAAAATACAAATTACAAAGGAAAAGTTCATTCTATTAATACATACAAATTTAAATTAAATTTTTACTAATGTAAAATAATTAATCAAACTTCGTCTGAATGCACTAAAGGTGTCAGCAAATATATCAATACTGCAAGCAATACCATTGAAAATGTTACACATTTGAAATACAGGGGATTTCATTTCATAATTAGTTCTAGTTCTCTTACAGTGAAACGCAAGCTCATTTCTAGAGGTTTTACGGGGAATATTTAAAAACAGATGACCTTTAATTGAGCTGTCATTAATAACATTATTTAAAACTTTATAGAGAAATAAACATGATTGTATTTTACGTCTATTGAAAAGGGAAATAATTTTGAATTCAGTTAGTAAAGAATCGTAGTCTGTATCATAGCTGGGATATTGATTATGTTTCTTATAGTAACAATAATTAAGAAATCGTTTTTGAATAGATTCAAGTTGAATAGCATATTTATTATAAATTGGATTCCATATTTGTGAGCAATATTCCAATTTTGATCTAACTAATGAATAATATAAACGTTGGAGAGTATACAAATTATGAAACGGTTTACAAGACCTTATAATGAACCCTAATGTTTTTAAACAAGATTTTTTAAGGTACTCAATATGTAAATTGTAAGATAACTTGCTATCAAAAATAACTCCAAGATCCTTAAATTGTGATATCCTTTCAAGATAAGTGTTCTCCATGATGTATGGATAAGTATAAACAAATTTTTTGACAAGATAGCTCATTATCTTACATTTACTAAAGTTAAAAAATAATTTGGATGATCGAGACCAAGATAATAATCTGTTTAAATCATTTTGTAAAAGAATACAATCTTGTAAACTGTTAATGATTCTAAAAATTTTTAAATCATCAGCATAGAGCAGAATTTCGGAATTTTTGACAATATCAACGATATCGTTAATGAATAAAACAAACAATAATGGACCAAGATTAGACCCTTGAGGCACACCAGAAGTGGCAATAAAAGGTGAAGAATTATAGTTATTAATACGTACTTTAAGAGTTCTAGACTGAAGGTAAGATTGAAGAAGAGTAATAAGGTCAGAAGAAAAATTGAAATTAGTTTGTAATTTTTGAAGAAGGACAGAGTGATTAACTGTATCAAAAGCTTTTCTGAAATCGGTGTAAATAACATCAATTTGAGAATTATCATGTAAAGAATTTAATGCATATTCAGTAAAATTAATTAAATTAGTTGTTGTAGATCTGCCCTTCACGAAACCATGTTGATGAACTGAAATAAGATTTTCAACACTGCTGTATATCTGTTTGTAGAGAATAGATTCAAAATTTTTAGAAATATTTGATAAAATACAAATTGGACGATAATTAGTGATATCAGATACGTCACCTGATTTCAAAATTGGAGTGATAAAAGAAATTAAACAAAATTAAAAGATAACACTTTTTTCTTGATTTTCCACTTTATTAATAAACTCGTAACAATTGTTTCGACTTTGCAGTCATCATCAGACGTGTACAGAGAAAATATAGTTTTAGTAGATATTTATACTATGAAATATTAAGTAGGGGAGAATCACTTACATCTAGTTGGTCATTGACAATCTTCTTCCCAGTATTTACAGCTTTCCTAATCTCTAAGTTTTCCAGAAGGTTCATTCGATATCCTTTTTCCGTTAAATGTAAAATCTTAAATTGCCCATCGTAACTGTGATTATTTGTAATGCAATGTTCCGAGAAACCCGTTGAGAAATTTTGTTTATTAATGGAGTTTATATGCTCTTTCATCCTGGATCTAAAGCACCGGCCGCTTTGTCCAATGTATATGGTATCACAGTTACTACAGCTAATCTGGTAAATCCCATTCAGATCAGATTTTGTTGGTTTTTCCTTATTATTTGAAAGAAGCGTCCCTAATTTATATTTGTTCGTTGTAGTTATTTTAATATCGTAATTTTTTAATTTTTTTATAATGCTATTTGATAATTTTGGTATATAATTTAGATAATGCCAAATGGATATAGAATTAACCGTTCTGGAATTATTGTAGATTTGTTTATTTATTATGGATTTTTTCTTATTTCTAATAATATTATCAATAAGGACAGTGTTGTACCCATTATTTGCCGCTATATTTTTAATTGTGTTTACTTCTGTATTATAGTCTTCTTCATTAAGTGGGATAGTTAATAGTCTATGGATCATGCTGTGAAATGTTGACATTTTAATTGCAGAAGATTGATTTGAATTATATGGAATTATTGAATCCGAAAATGTAGGTTTTCTATATATTTTATAATTAATTTTATTATCTACGATGCTAATAGTTAAATCTAAGTAATTTATAGATTTGTCCTTTTCTTTTTCTATTGTAAATTTAATATTATTGTTTATATTATTTAAATACTCATGAAACATATTAAGCTGTCTATCAGATCCATTCCAAATACAAAAAACGTCGTCTACGTAGCGGCACCAGAATTTGATACAATTATTAAATTTGGTATTTTTAAATATAAGTTTTTCAAAATAATTCATATATATATCGGCAAATAATGGAGAAATTGGAGTCTGATGATGACTGCAAAGTCGAAACAATTGTTACGAGTTTATTAATAAAGTGGAAAATCAAGAAAAAAGTGTTATCTTTTAATTTTGTTTAATTTATTTAATAAAATGTTCCATCAAGAACCGACTACACAAACCCTTTCAAGTGATAAAAGAAGATTTAAGAATAGAGGGAAAGACTTTACTTTTGATAGACAAGTTGAATAAGTATTTTAATGGTTCAAGAAATATGTGACTACAGTCCTTAATAATATACGCTGGTAAATTATCAGGTCCAGGATTACGACTAGGTTTTAAATATTTAATTGCATCCAAAATATGGTCGTCCGTGACATAAGAAATATTAACATTGTTGTGTGTACAGTTATCTACCTTAATGTTTGAAGTTGAATAGTTTTGCTGTTCGGATGGAATATAAACACTGGCAAAGTAGTCGGCGAAACCCTGTACTATGCTAGGTGTGTTGACGTACTTATGATCATGAAGTTTCATACATCCGGGGAAACTAGAAGATCGTTTTTTATAATTAATAAATTTCCAGAATTTCTTTGGATCAGAGGATAATGTAGATTCAACATTATTAATATATTTGTTGTATTCGATATTAATTTGTTTTTTAATAGTTGTACGTAATTGTTTAAATTCCGTTAAATATTGTTCATTTTTATAGATTTTATATAGCTTGTGATATTGATGTTTTAGTTTTATTTTATTAATAATTTGAGTGTTGAACCATGGTGGATAATTAGACGGATTCCTGTTATATTTTGGTACACATTTCTCAAAAACATCATATATTAATGAATAAAATTTTTTAAAAGCAGTATCTAGATCATCATATTGTCTAAGAACGTTCCAATCAATTTGCGACAGTAAATTATATAACAAGTAATAATTGGCAGCTGAAAAATTGTAGGTTGGAGATTTATCATTGTAAGTAACATTTGGGAATTTAATAATACAGTTAAAATTTAATGAAACAGATAAAGCAGGATGATGTGAGTCTTCATCAATAAGTGGATCAAGATCATGGGTAACAGTGCAGGGTAAATTACTTACAACTACATCCAATATTCTAGCTTTAGTATTAAGAACATTATTGTATTGACATGCATTTAAAAATTCTGTAAAGTTCATAAAATTAGAAGTAAGATTATCACTACAATTGTCTCTATTAACTAAATTAGGTATATTTAAATCACCTACAATAATAAAATTAGAATTCGATATATTAAGAAGCGATTCAAGACAATCAAAAATGTAATTTAGCTGCTCATTAGATACAGGTGGAGGTAAATATACAACAATAATATAGATATATCTGGACCCCTTTCAGATGTCCTAGGGCCTCATTAATTGCTTTCTGCCAAACTTCTGGACAACTATTGATGCCGAAGGGTAGTCTTTTAAATTTGTATCGGCCAAAAGGAGTGGTTATCATGCACAGCTTTTGACTTTCTTCCTCCAATGGCAGTTGTGAGAATGCACTAGACATGTCTGTGAAATCTGTGAAGTAAGCTGCTCCATTTATTTCTGCCAGAATTGCTTCTATTGTGGGGAGTTGGTAGTGCTCCCTTTTCACATATTGGTTTAGGTTAGTAGGATCCATGCAAATACGTACACGGCCACTTGGTTTTCTTATGACGACAATTGGATGTACCCATTCGGTTGGTTCGTTGATTTTTTCAATGATACCCTGTTTCTCCATGTGCTGCAATTCTTCCTTTACTTCTTTTCTTAAGGATATAGGTACAATCTTCCGTGTGGCGCAGACAGAAGGAGTAGCATTTTCTGTTATTCTTATTTTGTACTCGGTATTCAGTCCGGAAAATACATCAGAAAATTCATCAACAATATTTGATGCTGTATTGACAATTGATACTTGCCTGATAACAATACCTAATTCTTCGCTGGCTTTCAGGCCCAGTAGAGACTGTCTGTTTTCGTCTGTTGTGTGAAATCCTATTTTCTGTTTTTCTTTCTTCCACTCGCAACTTAACTTACAAACCCCAATTGTATGAATTACGTGGTCGGTGAATGACATTATTTTCACTTTAGTTTGCTTTATTTCTGCTTTTGGTGCTATTTTGTCTAGCATTTTCTTTGTTAAGATACATATTTCCGCTCCTGTGTCTATTTTAATTGGTATTACCTTGTCTCTCACTTTAATTTGTTCTAACCATTCTGTCCTGCTAGCTGAAACTCGTTTCACAACTCCACAGAATAATTCTTCCTCTTCTTCCTTTTCTTCACCCTCTGCCGCAATACTTTTGACTTTTGCATTCTTGTTTTTGCAGCACCTTGCATAGTGATTTGTTTTTTTGCAGGTGTTGCAGATCACACCCCAAGCGGGACAATTTCTAGCTGTGTGTTCTATTCCGCATCTGCCACATTTAAATTTTGTACTTGTTGGTTTTTTACCTGCTGTGAATTTCTTCTTGATGGTCTCTGCCTTTAATGTTTCTTCGTTTTTTATTATCTTCGCCTGTTCTTTGGACATTTCTTCCGCTCTACACACGTCTATCGCTTTTTGTAGAGTTAAGTTTCGTACTTTGAGTAATTCTTCTCGTACTGTGTTCGACATAATTCCACAGACTAGGCGGTCTCTTACAAGGCTGTCTTCTAGCTCGCCAAAACCACAATCTCTCGCTTTTGTTTTTAGCTCTGTGACGAACTCGTCTGTGTTTTGTCCATCACTTTGAGTGGCTGTAAAAAACTGGTATCTTATGTACGTAGTGCTTTTGTAAGGTTTAAAATGTTTTGCAATTCCTTGCAAGATTACATCTACCGTTAGAGCGTCACCTGTTTCATGAAATTTGAGTGTGTTGTACACTTTAACTCCAGATTCACCCATTATGTGTAGTAGTATAGCTCTTTGTTGCGCAATTGGTTTTGTTTCTAAGTCGGCAGCTAGAAAATAGTTTCTGAATACTTCTTCCCATCTGGCCCACGCTTCTGCTGGTCGACTTCCTGGCATAAACAGTTTGGCGGTTTTAGTGAAATCATTTCTTTAATTGTTGTAACGTTTTTTCTTTATAATTTTACTCAGCTTTTACCGCTGTCACCATGTTACATTCTTAAACCAAATAAAAGGGCACGTACTTTTATTATACAATGTTTTATTGTGCTACAACCAATTGCCTTACAGCTTACCACTTGGTTTCTAAATTTTTACGCTACCCTTTTTCTTTATTAAAAATAAAAACATAATAATAAATTATTAAAAACAATGGGTGAAAATGAAAATGACAATTTAGGGTTTCATTTATCCGCGCAAGGCATGAGCAATAGATTACCATACTTTTATGGCGAGCCAGGAGAATCTATCACCGATTTTATAACCGAATTTGATAATATTAGTAAAGCAGGAGAATGGCCAGAAAATAAAACAATTTTATTAGCCAAATCGAGTATACGGGGTAAAGCAAGATTATTTGTAGAGTCAAATCCAATCGTAAAATCAATTACACAATGGGAGCTTTTTAAAAAAACAATTATTAGAAAGATATATCCCCGCTCATGATCATTTAACAATAGAAACAAAATTCTCCACATGTTACCAGCGACAAGGCGAAAAAGCACAAGATTACGCGGAAAGATTATGCGCATTAGGACAACATTTGTATGATCTAACGGCGGACGCAAATGAAGCAGTATATCGACAATCATGTTTGGACAAAAGGCTGGTCAGACAATTCGTAATGGGTTGCTTACCATACTTACAGAGGGATTTGTTGGCAAAAAGCCCCTCCACAATGGAAGAAGCGTTAAAAACCGCAAAAAAACTAATAGATTTTCAACTCCGGGGTGATCGACCAGTAGTTAATTCCATAATAACACAGGAAAATTTAACAGAAACCATAAATACTTGAATTACAGAACAAATAAATTTATTATTAAAAAATACTAACCTAGCCGGTGTTAGCAATAGGGAGCAACCTGTTGAGACTAATAATACTAATCGTTTTCAAAACTCAAATCGGAATTATAAACAAAGAAATGAAAACGGGGTAAGATATAACTCAGATTACACAAACAGATATAGAACTCGAGACCTTTCCCGCATGATGTGTTTTAAATGTGAGCAAATGGGTCACATAGCCAGAAATTGTAGATCAGCAGTCAATTCTTCATCAATAATTTGTGCGCGTTGTAATAAAACGGGACATGTAAGATCTGAGTGCTTGGAGAAACGCTTAGCAAATTCAGTGCAACCCCACCATTTAAACGAAAGTCAGTCGTAGATATCCCCGCATCTAACGGCTCTATGCACAAAATGTTTACTAACGACACTGTAACTGTGATACCCGCTCAACCAGACACCAAGTGTAGTAAATTAAAACTATAGGTTAACAACAAACAATACAACTTTTTAATAGACACAGGTGCTAGTGTAAGTTTACTGAAACATTTTGTGATTGAGGGGACAGATATGAAAATACGTAAATTAGAAAATAGACTCATAACGGGAATATCAGGCCAGCAGTTACCAGTTTTAGGTACGGGAATTGTAGATGTAGATTTAGGACGAAAACGCCATAAACACGAATTTGTGATTTGCGATGACAATTTATCTCTTTCCACTGACGGACTAATCGGTATAGACTTTTTAAAAACATTTAAAGCAGAAATTAGTTACGTGCGGGATGAAATTAAATTTGAGGACGCATGTTTTCAAATCGCGATTGTAAATCAAGTAGAACTTAATCAAGAGCTGGAGTAAAACAACGTAACAACTTCTACAAAAAACGTAGGTTGGGTGTGTCGCCAAATTCATCCAAACCTGCGGAGGATCTAAAAGTTTCCTTGGACATAGAAGTTAACCGCGAACAGAAACAAGAAATAACGGGTCGACGCGAGGAAATTACAGAGTCAGCAACGAAATATAAGGAGTGCTCAATCTTCAAAAAACGTAGTGATGGCGTTTTGTCCAATTCGCCTACAATTGCGGAGGTCCTACCAACGTCCTCAGATGAAGGAGAGGGTTATAAAATTTTACTGAAAGAAAATCTAAAAATTTATCCAAGAACTGAAGTGATTTGTTTGGGGTTAAGAGGTACAAATACGGACAGAGAATTTAATGGTAATCATATTTTAATAGAACCTGCGGACGTAGGAATCAACGGCGTGATGGCTGCGAGGATATTGACGAAAAATAATGGAAATGAAGTAGTTATTAAATTAATTAATGTTAATAGTACTGACGTTGAAATACCAAAAAATACAATTGTGGGATTTGAGTACCCAGTTGCTGTAGAACAGTGTGTAGTTACTGAACACGAGACAATATGTGCAGTTAATGATGAGAACATATTAGATAAAATTAAATTAGATCATTTAGAAAGAAATGACCAAGAATCCATCAAAAAGCTGCTGTGTGAATATAAGGATGTTTTCATGAAAGAAGGAATTCAATTAGGGTGCACGTCTAAAATAACTCACAGAATCATCACGGAAAATGTGCACCCTATTGCGGAAACACCATACCGTGTTCCCTACGCACAGAAAGATGAATTAAATAAACAAATAGGTGAACTGCTGGATGCGGGAATTATTGGAGAGTCAGACTCACCCTGGTCTGCTCCCGTAGTTATGGTAAATCGAGTCATGCCAGACGGTACCACAAAAGTTCGTTTGTGTATCGATTTTAGGGCACTAAACAACGTCACCAAAAAGGATTTCATGCCACTACCCAATCTACAAGACGTAGTCCAGCAGTTGCACGGAGCTGCTTTATTTACCACCCTAGATTTAGCCAGTGGATACCACCAGGTTGCAGTCGCTGACGAAGATCGTGAAAAAACGGCATTTAGCACGCCCTGGGGTCATTATCAGTGGAATCGGATGCCATTTGGTTTGTGCAATGCACCAAGTACATTCCAGCACTGCACTCTGAGTGGGCTAACTGGCGAGAAATGTTATGTCTACCTAGATGACATCATCGTATTTAGCAAAGATGATTTAGAAGAACATCTATCACGACTTCAAGACGTTTTCGACCGACTCAGAAAATTTAATCTAAAACTAAAAGTAGAGAAGTGCAGCTTTATTCAACGAGAAACTAGTTATTTAGGCCATATAATTTCCCAAGGAGGAGTCAAACCAGATCCAGCTAAAACAGAAGCCATCGAAAAATACCCCGTTCCAAGAACTATCAGAGATGTTCGTGCTTTCTTAGGTTTGGTCGGGTTCTATAGAAGATTTATTCAAAATGTTTCTCAAATTGCTAAACCCTTATCCTTACTGACCAAGAAGCACCAACCATTTATCTGGAAAGAAGAACAAGAAGCTGCATTTAATGTACTTCGATTAGCTCTCACCAAAAGCCCAATACTACAATACCCAGACTTTGAGAAACCATTTATAGTAGCCACTGACGCATCTGATACGGCTATTGGCGCTATTCTGAGTCAAAAAGTAAATGGACATGAACTCCCTATTTCATATGCTAGCAGAACTCTCAATGCAGCTGAAGGAAAATATTCTACCCCCGAGAAGGAATGTCTTGCTATTGTGTGGGCAGTTAAAACCTTCCGTTGTTATCTGTACGGCAAAAAGTTTTCTATTCTAACTGATCATCAACCGTTGAATTGGCTGCTAAACATGAAACATTCGAGTAGTAGATTATCCCGTTGGGCGTTAACGCTTGCAGAATATGAATTCAAAATCGACTATCGACCAGGTCGCAAAAATGGTAATGCAGATGCGTTGTCCCGGATAGCGATTAATACAACTAATGTATTGGAGTTCGAACCTATTTGGGATCGAGATAGAATTCGACAGGAGCAACATCAAGATCAAGACATTCAACAATTATTGTCCGCAAAATCAGAAGACCAGGAAAGTGAATTCTATTTCGATAATGATGGTATTTTATACAAACGACGTTCCAGAGACGAGAGAGAAGATCGCGTTGTCGTACCTGCAAGTATAAAAAAAAATATTCATAACGTACCATGACCTACCTCAAGCAGGTCACTTAGGCTGTGAACAAACTCTGGGTAAAATTAAAAAGAGATTTTACTGGCAGGGAATGGCGCGCGACATAAAGGAGTATTGTTCACAGTGTTTGTCGTGCAGTCAAAGAAAAACGTCTTCCCATATTTGCCCAGCACCTCTGCAACATTTCACCGAAAATTTAATACCCTTTGATCGTGTATCTATGGACGTTGTGGGACCTTTGTGTACGTCACGTCGAGGAAATAAATACATTCTTACGTTCCAAGATGCATTTAGTCGGTACCCAGAGGGTATTGCATTGCCTGATCAGAAAGCCGAAACTATCGCGCAAGCTTTCATTACAGAGATAATTTCACGACACGGTACGCCCAAGCAATTGTTAACAGACAGAGGTACAAATTTTGTATGAGATCTTTTTAAAAATGTTTGTAAATTGCTTGGAATTAAAAAACTCCAGACCACCGCATATCACCCCATGTGTAATGGGCGTATAGAAAGATTTCATCGGACCTTAGCGGACTGCATATCACATTTTGTAAGAAAAGATCAACAGGATTGGGATACGTGGTTACCATATGTATTAATGGCTTTGAGAAACTCAACAAATGCTACGACTGGTGAAACTCCTTTCTTCCAGCTATATGGACGTGAATTCGAAATTCCTTTCGATGACATACTTACGCCAAACCACGGAACTTGTCACCAGTTTGGAGTCGATTTGAGAAAACGCCTCCAAGAAGTGTACGAAGTGGTGAGGGGCCGACTTAATCGAGCACAAGAAAAGAACGAACGTATCTATAACAGAAAATCTGCGCCTGTGACGTTACGTGTAGGCGACCGAGTGTTTTTACATGATCCTACAGTGCCAATAGGACTTTCCAAGAAATTTGTAAAACCTTGGACTGGGCCATTCCTAATTATGAAGCAAACTAGCCCCGTTAATTTTATTATTAAAGATTTAAAAACCGAAAAAGAAAAAGTGGTACATGTAAATAGACTAAAATTATGCTTATCCGTAATCGAAGAAAATGAAGAAGATCACGTAGACGCACATTAGAATGAAGATAATTTTCTGGATTATTACCTACCACCGACCAATCACATTTCACCTTCCTTATCCAATCACTCCGAAATTGAATCCGAAAGTGACTCAAGCACTATGCCCTTAGACGTGGATCCCGATTTTCAACCTTCCTTATCCGATCACTCCGAAATTGATTCCGAAAGTGACTTAAGCACTGTGCCCTTAGACGTGGACCTCGATGTTCAAATAGAGGCGGAACATGACGCTGAAAGGTATGAACCAGAACCGCCACGAAGGTATTTGACACGAAGTGCTGGCTCACCCCTAGATCTTCCATGGGTGTCACAAAGTAGAATTTAAAAATATATTAACTGGAATAGTTAAATTTAGTCATAATTATCATTTATTTATAGATATGTATATACTAGAAGTTAAATTTGTTTATGTTTTAGTTATTTTGGCCCTTACTGTTATTGTAAGTGTACAATTAGACCAGGCCCCAACCTTGGACAAGGGATTAGTATTCCTCAAAGAGGAGGAAATATTATTAACAGGGGATAGTTGGATCCTGACCACGGACATAGAACTAACCAACTATGACTCTATCATAGAGTCATTCAAAGAAACGCTACAGAGTGCCATCCAAATAGATGCAGGGATCGGACAAGATGTAACAGAGGGAACAAGGACCAACGTTAACAATATTGTGAGTAGAGAACTAAATATAATTAAAAATGATGTTAGTAAGGTTAAAGTCAAACTAGAAAGCTTGATCAAAACCATCGCCCCTTATAAGCGTGAGAAAAGAGGATTAATAAATGTCGGGGGTAACATTTTAAAATTTCTCTTTGGAACTGCAGATTCAGATGATTTGATTAGCATCCAGGACCAAATTAATAAACTCAATAATACGAATGATAATATAATTAACTTAATGAACGAACAAGTAACCGTAGTTAAAAATATGCAAGAAAACCAAAATAAAATTAATTTAAATTTTGAAAAATTAAAGTCAATACTTACTCTATTAAGTAATAAAACAGAATTGATGTTCACAGACCGAGAAAACATTAAGCGTAATTTGGAGACAAAAATGATTCAAACATTAAATTTAAATTCAGCGATTCGAACTGCAGAATATATACTTAACGATTTAAAGGAAACCGTAGCTGATTTTGGAAATGCTTTAGAAATTACAGCCGTTCAGAAATTAAGTCCCGTTTTTATTAGTCCTAGTACGCTGAGCAGATCAATCTCAATTTACCTCGTGGCCTTACCTTACTAACGTTAGTTTATGAGAAGGATACCTTCCTCTACTACGATATTTCTAAAGTACACGCAGTATACTTCAACCATACCATTAGACTTTTTGTCGAGATACCTCTTAAAGCTCCGGGTCGATACTTTCATATCTTTAAAGCCTTACCATTACCATACACGTCAAAAAATACTTCAGTCACAAAATTATATATTCAACCAGAATCAAACTTTCTTGCCATGTCTGAAGATGGGCAATTTTTCATGGAATTAGACACTCCTGATTTAATGAGTTGTAAATGGGGTTCTATCACCATTTGTCCGCCAACCAGACCCGTCCGTCGAATCTCCGACATTACTTGCTTATCTGCTTTATATGCAGGAAACGCAGAGTATTCGCAAAAATTGTGTCAGCATAAGGTAACAACCGAAACAAAATCAGTTTTATATCGGCCAAAGAATTCAAATCCATGGATTTATAGTGTCACTAAAGATCTACTAACTTATAATTGTCCAAATTTAAACATGAAAAATCAAGTTAACATCACCAAATGGGTTATCACAGGAACGGGAATATTGACTATTCCATCCGCTTGTACAGTATATACGTCCAATTATTTCCTTTTGTCACATACTTTAGCAACTTCTAAAATAAATTCTGAACAAATGACACAACTCTTCGTAACACCTGTGGAAGTAAACATTGAACATTTAATAAATAAATTGTTGTACTTGGGCTCATGTGTTCCATTTATTTAAATTTGAACATATAAATTGGACGTTTCGGATTGACATTAATCCATCATCAGCTATAAATAAGATTACAATGTTTGTTACAATATATGAAAGTAAATAACAAATAAATACACTCACCAAATGACATATGTTTTAACATTAAATTATTGTGTGTAGTTTAAATAACATGTTGATTGTAGATAAAAAACTCTATGTTATTAAAGCAACGAAGAAAATTAAGTCTGAAACTACATTATTACAAATTACAAAAAATAATAATACCATATCCTACGAAGGATAGGTACGAACTAACTGAATTGAACTAGTTTAAAAAATATGTAAAGAAAGAAAGAAGGGGAAACAACAAAAAGAAGATACAGGCATGTCACGTACTAAGCAGAAAGTTGGCGGCGGCAAATTTAAAATTAAAATTATTTTTATTTTAGTAATGGCAATAACTGTTTAAGATGCTGGATATTATTATTAAAATCTGTATGGTTGTTGATATTATTTTCTTTATCCATGTTGATATAAATAGTTTCATAAAGAAGTCTGTGATATCGGTAAGGTACAATATCTAAAATTTTAAATTCTTTAAATTTGAATTTATGACCTGTAACTATAGAATGTTTGCAAAGAGCACTATGATGCTCATTTAGTCTAAGGCAATGGAAGTTATGCTGATAGATGCGTTTTTGCATAGGTTGAGATGTTTCTCCTACATATTTTTTGTTACAAGAACCGCATTCAATTTGGTAAACGACATTTTTGATACTACCAACGTCTTTTTTATCTTTCAGTTGATTAAATAAATTAAAAGTAGTAACATTACAATTATTGGCTATTTTAATATTAGAGTGAGTAAATAATTTGTGTAGAATGGAATTAAGTTCATGGTCAAACGGAATTTTAGTAAAAATCTTATTAGGTTCTTGTATCCCTTCATCCTCAACAACTGCAATTGTATGTTGGTGTAAAATTTTGTGATATCTTTTGTTTAAATGTTTTAAAATGAAATTTTCAGGATAGCCATTTTTTAAAAGTGTATTATATATGAAATGCAAATTTAAATGGTGATATTGTTCATGTGAAAGTTTAATTGCTCTATCAACTAGAGAATTTATAACACTTATTTTGTACTGTAAATTAGTGAAAGAGAAAAAATGTAAATATCGGCCTGAAGCTGTAGGCTTGCGGTACCAATTAGTGATAATTCGGTTGTTAAATATTAATAAAGTTGTATCCAGAAAATTAATACTATTGTTGACAGAATATTCGATTGTAAATTTAAGTTTTGGGTGAAAATAATTAAATTTAGAAAGAATGTTATCAATGAAGATAGACGGGGCTATAACAATACAATCGTCCACGTATCTTTTATAGTACAAAATATTATATTCGTTAATAGTGAGAATCTCATTTTCCAGTTTTTGTAGTACTAGTTCTGCTAAAGAGCTACTAATGCTCGCACCCATGGGTGTACCATCTATTTGCATGTAAATTTTATTACAAAAACTGAAAACTGAAGATTCGAAACATAATTTAAGACCAGTGATAAATTGTTCTATAGAGAGATCCGTGAACTCTTGAAGGTTATGCCACTGTTCGTGGATACATTGTATTACAAGTTGTTGAGGAATGGAAGGATACAATGCAGTTACATCAAGTGAGAAAATAGTAAAATTATCAGGAATTTGTAGTTGAGAAATATCATGTACCAAATCGAAAGAGTTCTTGACTATGTGTGGAGATATGGAAGTTATATTGTTAATAGTTGAGTTTAAGTATTTAGCAAGTTTATATGTGGGAGTGTCAATAGTTGAAGTAATTTGTCGGAGAGGAACATTATTTTTATGAATCTTAGGTTGCATGTACATCCTACCGATTGATGGATTTTGTATAATTAATTCAGGTTTATTTATTGATTTCAAATAGGTTTTACAATTTTTATCTAATTTATTAATTGGATTTCTGTTTAATGGTTTGTATGTATCTGTATCGTCTAATATTTCCAAAGCTTTAGTATTGTAATCGTGTCTATACATTATAACCGTCTTCGCACCTTTATCAGCTTTAGTACAAATAATATTTTCTTTGTTATTTTTGATGAAAAATTGGGTTTTCCGAATCCATGCTAGCAATTCTGTCTCTGGGAAGGTTAATTTTTCGGTTTTTAGTTGTGTTATCCTCTTTTGCAATATATGACTTATTTTATCCTTAAGATCGGTTTTATTGGGAAGATCAGATTTGTCTATTGTTAATGATAAATTTACATAACAGTCTATAATTAATTTTTTGTTATTACGGTAATTAAAATGTTTGTAGCTAAATTTTGGACCCAGGGATAGAATTGCTAGTATTTCTTCGTCTATTGTAATATTTGTAAGATTAACTATCCAAGATTTATAATTATTCAGAATTAAATTGCAAATACTGTTAGATCTAGCTTTATTTTTTAAGTTATGAAGTTTTTTATCAATTACTTTTAGATTCTGTTGTTTTGTTCTAATGTATAAACTGTTAGATTTGTAGGTTACAAAAATGTAAATATCAATCGGAAGGGTGTTCATGCAATCTAATATTAATTTAGTTTTATATGATTTTAAATATTGTAAATTTCTATGTGCATCATCTATCTCTAAATTCAACAAGTTCAAAAAGTATCTATTATGTATGCGACATGCCTTATCTTGATTGTAATTGTTACAATAAAGTTTTTTATCTTTTACAGAGTTTTTTATAAATTCTGGTATTAAATTTAAATTTTTGCAGGTGTGTAAGAAATATAATCTGTTTTCTGCTTTGGCAATTTTAATATTGACATTGTAATACCTTTTAATGATGGAAGAAGCTTGAAATCCAAAGTTTTTGGTGATTTCCTCTAGGAAGCTGTTGCTACACATGATGTGCGATTGAAGCGATGGACCTAGTTGTTTGAATGGTGGGTGTAGTTACTTGAGTCAAGGAGGTCGTGCCTATCCTCCGTAGGTAATGGAAAGAATGTAGGGAACTTGTAATTTGTCAAACGGAATTTTAGTAAAAATCTTATTAGGTTCTTGTATCCCTTCATCCTCATCCCTTCATCTTAAGGATAAAATAAGTCATATATTGCAAAAGAGGATAACACAACTAAAAACCGAAAAATTAACCTTCCCAGAGACAGAATTGCTAGCATGGATTCGGAAAACCCAATTTTTCATCAAAAATAACAAAGAAAATATTATTTGTACTAAAGCTGATAAAGGTGCGAAGACGGTTATAATGTATAGACACGATTACAATACTAAAGCTTTGGAAATATTAGACGATACAGATACATACAAACCATTAAACAGAAATCCAATTAATAAATTAGATAAAAATTGTAAAACCTATTTGAAATCAATAAATAAACCTGAATTAATTATACAAAATCCATCAATCGGTAGGATGTACATGCAACCTAAGATTCATAAAAATAATGTTCCTCTCCGACAAATTACTTCAACTATTGACACTCCCACATATAAACTTGCTAAATACTTAAACTCAACTATTAACAATATAACTTCCATATCTCCACACATAGTCAAGAACTCTTTCGATTTGGTACATGATATTTCTCAACTACAAATTCCTGATAATTTTACTATTTTCTCACTTGATGTAACTGCATTGTATCCTTCCATTCCTCAACAACTTGTAATACAATGTATCCACGAACAGTGGCATAACCTTCAAGAGTTCACGGATCTCTCTATAGAACAATTTATCACTGGTCTTAAATTATGTTTCGAATCTTCAGTTTTCAGTTTTTGTAATAAAATTTACATGCAAATAGATGGTACACCCATGGGTGCGAGCATTAGTAGCTCTTTAGCAGAACTAGTACTACAAAAACTGGAAAATGAGATTCTCACTATTAACGAATATAATATTTTGTACTATAAAAGATACGTGGACGATTGTATTGTTATAGCCCCGTCTATCTTCATTGATAACATTCTTTCTAAATTTAATTATTTTCACCCAAAACTAAAATTTACAATCGAATATTCTGTCAACAATAGTATTAATTTTCTGGATACAACTTTATTAATATTTAACAACCGAATTATCACTAATTGGTACCGCAAGCCCACAGCTTCAGGCCGATATTTACATTTTTTCTCTTTCACTAATTTACAGTACAAAATAAGTGTTATAAATTCTCTAGTTGATAGAGCAATTAAACTTTCACATGAACAATATCACCATTTAAATTTGCATTTCATATATAATACACTTTTAAAAAATGGCTATCCTGAAAATTTCATTTTAAAACATTTAAACAAAAGATATCACAAAATTTTACACCAACATACAATTGCAGTTGTTGAGGATGAAGGGATACAAGAACCTAATAAGATTTTTACTAAAATTCCGTTTGACCATGAACTTAATTCCATTCTACACAAATTATTTACTCACTCTAATATTAAAATAGCCAATAATTGTAATGTTACTACTTTTAATTTATTTAATCAACTGAAAGATAAAAAAGACGTTGGTAGTATCAAAAATGTCGTTTACCAAATTGAATGCGGTTCTTGTAACAAAAAATATGTAGGAGAAACATCTCAACCTATGCAAAAACGCATCTATCAGCATAACTTCCATTGCCTTAGACTAAATGAGCATCATAGTGCTCTTTGCAAACATTCTATAGTTACAGGTCATAAATTCAAATTTAAAGAATTTAAAATTTTAGATATTGTACCTTACCGATATCACAGACTTCTTTATGAAACTATTTATATCAACATGGATAAAGAAAATAATATCAACAACCATACAGATTTTAATAATAATATCCAGCATCTTAAACAGTTATTGCCATTACTAAAATAAAAATAATTTTAATTTTAAATTTGCCGCCGCCAACTTTCTGCTTAGTACGTGACATGCCTGTATCTTCTTTTTGTTGTTTCCCCTTCTTTCTTTCTTTACATATTTTTTAAACTAGTTCAATTCAGTTAGTTCGTACCTATCCTTCGTAGGATATGGTATTATTATTTTTTGTAATTTGTAATAATGTAGTTTCAGACTTAATTTTCTTCGTTGCTTTAATAACATAGAGTTTTTTATCTACAATCAACATGTTATTTAAACTACACACAATAATTTAATGTTAAAACATATGTCATTTGGTGAGTGTATTTATTTGTTATTTACTTTCATATATTGTAACAAACATTGTAATCTTATTTATAGCTGATGATGGATTAATGTCAATCCGAAACGTCCAATTTATATGTTCAAATTTAAATAAATGGAACACATGAGCCCAAGTACAACAATTTATTTAACAAATTACAAGTTCCCTACATTCTTTCCATTGAACATTTAAGTAATTCTACACATAAAATTGGAAATGACGAGGAAATTAACAAATTGTTGGCAACTATTCTCACCGATGAATTGAATCGTGGGGTGGATATTGACGTGTGGCATCAGCATGTTCAAAACCTGAGAAATCGTCGGAAGCAAGAACATACGCATTATCTTTCAATTTTCACGGGCATCGCTGTATTTTTATTATGTGTATGTTATAAAACAAAACGTTACTGGAAGCGGGAACCGATAAACCGATATAAGCAGCCTGAAGAAATCACATATCCACTAACTTATGAGAGTCAAGTACAGCAACCGCCGCAGCCGACCACATCTCAAGTTTCGTTCCCTTTAAAGGCTATTCTGGGGCGGCCAGTATTTTAAAATTTTGCATATTAGAGTAAAAGATGCCAGAGTCAAAAAAAAAAAATATGTTTGTTGACTTAGGAATTTGGCGCTCCTATCCACTGGTAGCCAACCAATGTTTTACATGGATGCTATGTTAGCAGTACGTTAGTAGATTCGTGTTATGTAAAACCTTGGTGATTATGTTAGAATAAGATAGATGATAGATAAATTAGTGTTTACAGTTTCACGTTTCTCCTTAGATTTATATAATAATAATAATAATAATATCCATTTTATTTGGCAAAGTTCAGCTTACAGCTGGTCTTACACTTAACCTTTTGAGAAAACATCAAAAACATATAACTACAATATTACAAGAAGCATTACAAATTAAGAATTTTTAAGAACAATCAAGAGAACAAGCAAGTATTGGAGCGACCATGACTTTAAAATAGGAGCGAAATAGAAAACTGATGTATATTTACTACGGGAAAAAAAAAAATAGAAAAAAAATAATATTTTTTTCGAGAATAATGAAAGTTACTTAAATGATTAATTCTTTTTTAATAATAATGTTTGCAAACGAGAAGAGAAGGTGTTAATGTTGCAAATTTTTAAGTTGTCAGGTAATTGATTATATAAACTAGATCCTGCATAGGAAAATGATCTTTTGAATAATGTTTTATGTTTAGGTACATGCAAGTTAAATTTAGTTCTCAGATTCCGGTTATGCAATTCATTTCTGTATATCAATTTTTGATGTAAATAAGATGGAATTCTGTTGAGTACTATCCTTTGTATTAGACATGCGTAATGATAATCCCTCCGTTCGCTCATGTTCAACCAACCGACATTCTTGATAAGTGTAGATGTTGACACATTGTCTCGTCTTTTTACTCCGTAAATAAAGCGCAAACAACTGTTTTGTACTTTCTGTATTCTTTTAATATCAGAAGCTAGTAGGCATGGGCCATAAATTGTATCACAATAGTTGAATACAGAAAGTACAACACTATTAACAAGAATAATTTTATATTTCTGTGAAAAAACGAAGCGGTTCATGTACAGATTTCTCAAGGCTAAATATGCTTTTTTGATTAATAAAGTTACGTATTCCGTAAATCGTAGCTCTGTGTCCATGATTAAACCTAGATTCTTGCAAGAATGTCTAACTGGTAGCTGATTTGTGTTTATATTAATTTTATTATTTTGTATTATAAGTTGTCTGTCTTTCTTTTTTCCGAAAAGCATAACATTACATTTTTGTTCATTTAATGATAAGCAGTTATCTCGAGCATAATCTGTAATGTTTTGTAGATCTTGATTTATTTTATCTAATGCTTCATTGAAATCACATGGACTGAATGGGAAGTAAATTTGTGTATCGTCCGCATATATATGAACGGTACTCTAACTCACTATTTTGGGAAGGTCGAAAGTATATATAGAAAATAATAAAGGACCGCATATTGCACCTTGAGGAACACCTTTTGTAACATCAGTAAGTTCGGAGTTTATACCATTATATGACACTCTTTGCTTTCTACCATGTAAATAATTAGTAAAAAAATTTATACTAATCTCATCAAATCCAAGATGTTTTAATTTGGCTAACAACAATTCATGGTTTACCGTATCAAACGCCTTGCTGAAATCTAGAAGAACGAGATAAACCATATTATTTTTGTCGATATGAGTGAGGATGTCATCTGTGATTTTAAGTAATGCAGTGGTAGTGCTGTAACAATTCCTAAAGCCAGATTGAACGTCGGGAAGTAGATTGTTACTATTTAAATAGTCATAAATTTGATTATAAACAATTTTTTCTAAAATTTTTGAGAGTGTTGGAAGGATGCTTATGGGTCTAATACTGTTTATATTATCTGGTGTCTTGCATTTCGGTAACGAAACAATGTTTGCAGTTTTCCAAATATCTGGTACCACCCCGTGCAATAGACAGGAGTTTATAATATGAGTTATCTGTGGTAATATCATATCGAACGAAAGTTTTAGCATAGTTAAATTTATATTGTCAATCCCAGTTGCATTTGTTTTAATAGTACTAAAAATATTTTCGATTTCCGTTTCTGTTACTAGTGTTAATGATAATATTGAATCAGTTACTTTATGTGAATTGTAAAAGGTTAATAGGTCTGAATTGCACGTTGTGTTACCAGTATAGTTCGCAAAAGTGGTGTTTAATGTATGCACGTCGCTTAGATGTAAAGGTAAAGGCGGAGTAGCTTTAGTGTTAATATTAAATTCTTTTAGGGTTTTCCACATATCGGACTTATTATGTTTTATTTTATATTCAGCGTAAGCTTTTTTTTCTCTTCTTATAGCGCTAGTCACCTCATTTCTTAGAAGTTTGTAATAGTTCCATTTGGCAGTTAATTTTGTTCTTCTAAATTCAGCAAAAGCGTTGTTTCTAAACTTTATCATGATCTTGATAACTTCGGTTATCCATGGCTTTCGAGGTTTACGAATTATTACAGTACGGACGGGTGCTACGGTATCAAACGTTTGCAATATAGCGGCGTTAAAAAAAGATATTTTATCATTTATGTTGTCCATACAGTACATGTGATTCCAATTATGTTATTAAGATATGACTTTAAGTCATCTAAATTAATATTTTCAAAGTCTCTGAAGAATGTAATCTTAGGAACACATCTATCAACACATAAATCCAATGAACATGAAATCATTCTGTGATCGGATACATTATGCATGTCATATACGTTAATATTAGAAATGATAGAGTTATCTGAAGTTAGCAAAACATCTAATAATGTCTCAGAAGTTGGTGTGACCCGAGTTGGTTCAGTAATAACTTGTGTCATATTAAACTGAGAATATAAATTTATAAGTTGCATAGTAACATTAGATGAAGGTTTCAACATATTAATATTTACATCACCTGTGCAGAATACATAGTTTACGGTAGGGAAAACGTGGCTTAATGCTGATTCCAAGCTGTCAATAAAATTTGGTATGCTACCAGATGGACATCTGTATACGACACCTATTGCAAATTTAATTTTGTTCATACTAAAGGTAATCCAGTATTGTTCAATATTACTATTACTTTCTTTTATGTTATTATTGTGTGAAACAATAAATTTTGCTAGAGATGTTTTAATGTAAAAAGCAACACCACCACCTCTTCCATCCCTATCACTGCGATAAAGTATGTAATTTTGAATAGTAAACAGATCACCAGTAATATCTGAGTTTAGCCATGTCTCACTAAGCGTAAATATATCAATATTATTATTACTCTCTAAATAGTCTTTAAAGTCATGGTAGCTAGTATTAATTGATTGTATATTTAAATGAGCTAAATTTATCATATAAAATTTTGGATAAGTTATTATTGTTAATGTTAACCATTCTTGGTCTTCTTACGTTTTGACGTTTAAATTTTGCTGCAGTTAAAATCTAACTTTCTACTGGTTTTATTCATATCTTTAATGTTGTATGTGCTATAGTTGTGTGCAGAATTTTGTGCTCTTAGTGGGTGTATATTTTGTTTCTTCATTTTTTTACCCTAGGGGTGAGTTTCTCTAATTTTTTTACTTAACTTCTTGTGATTTTTTACTTATTTGCAACGTGGTTCAGTTGTCTGTTCACGCTTGCTTAATTAGTGACTTGTCTTAAGTCATATATACTGGGTGTTCGTTTAAAATATATATACAGGGTGTTTTATTTTTTATTTTCTGTTTTTTTTTTCTGTTTTTCAATGGATATAATTTGTTATTGTTGTAATAAAAGCACAGAGGAACACAGATCGATAAAGTGTTCTTTATTTAAAAAAACCTATAGCATTGCCTGTGTAGATATTACAATAAGTGAAGCACGTAAAATAAAAAATAGTGATTGTGGTCTGGAATGGAACTGCACTAATTGTTATCAAATTAATAATGACATCCAAAGTCTCAACATTTTGATAATATCACTGCAAAAAGACATTACTAGTCTCCATAATGATATTGCGGAACTAAAAAATGACAACAGAGGTGAAATTTCTTCTGAATCTCCACTACTTCTCACTGAAACAGTTATTCAGGAAATATCTGAGCGTCAAAGACGTGTTGCGAACGTTATAATATTTGGTGCTAAAGAGAATAATTCGGTTTCTAAGGAGCAAAATGTTTTAAATGATTCAACACTTGTCAATAATATTTTTTCTACATTAAATATGTCTTCTAAGATTCTTAAGTCTTCTCGTCTTGGCCGTTTTGATGCTTCGAAAACCAATTCTCGTCCAATAAGAGTTCAGCTATCTTCTCCGGATGATGTTGATGTGGTATTTAAAAATATAAAAAAATTTAAAGATTCAGACGCGTGCAAAAATTTAATTCTATCACGTGATCGTACTATTATGCAAAACAAGTACTATAGATCTGTAAAGGATGAAATGCTTAACCGTATCTCTAAGGGAGAAACTGATATTTCAATCAAGTACGTCAATGGTATTCCCAAAATTGTCAATACGTCGGAAAACTAATTGTACCCAGCAGTTGTCCTAGTACTTTAAGTATTTATTATCAGAATACTAGGGGTTTAAATAGTAAAGGTCATATATTTTATTCTAATTGTTGTTGTTTTACGTTTGATGTTATTGTCTTATCTGAAACTTGGCTATCTGATTCTTTTAATAATGCTGAATTATTTTCTTCTGCGTATAATGTTTTGCGATGTGATAGGAATTTTTCTATTCCTGGTCGTTCTAAAGGTGGCGGAGTATTAATTGCTCTAAAGAACCATATTACTTATGACGTATTGAACACATCTCATCTTAATACTATTGCTCCTATAATTGATGTAATAGCATGTAAATGTTACTTGGGTATGCAAAAAGTTATTATTTGTGCCGTATACATTCCGCCTGATATTAACGTATATGATTTTGAGAATTTTTTGGATGCTATTCAGTTATTTTTGATTAATGAACCTGTTATACTCTTGGGAGATTTTAATGTACCTCTTTTCAATAACCATTCTTTAAATTGTACAAAGTCCGCTTCTCTTCACCATTTATGCGAATTATTGGATCTTACTCAACATAACACTGTGTGCTACGATGATCAAAAGATATTAGATCTCGTCTTTTCGAACTTATCTGGGCCTATCCATCTTGAAAAAATGAATTTACCATTCGTCCCTGAGGATCATTATCACCCTGCAATTGAAATTGATTTTATCTTCGTTGCCACTCCTAAGGTGCCTAATTTTCCATCTGCTGATAACCCACGTTATAATTTTCGTAAAGCTAACTTTAACCAACTATATTTTGATCTTAGTAACATGGATTGGTCTAGTTTATGCTGTATTGATAGTGTCGATGTTGTAGTTGACAAGTTTTACGAAATGCTATACGAAACACTTGATAGATCGGTTCCTAAATTTTGCAACGTTAAATCTAAATTTCCAATTTGGTTCACTTCGAACTTGAAATCAAACATAAAAACTAAAAATTATTATAGAAAGAAATGGAAACAAACTAATAATAACAAGTATCTTTTTGAATTTAAAAGACTACGTGCCTTAATTAAAATTGAACTTAAAGAAGCTTATAATGCTTATCTCCTATCTGTTGAAAACAATATCAAAAGAAATCCTGCTGAATTATGGAAGTATGTAAATATGAAAAAAGGTTCAACACGTATTCCTGGTAAACTGCATGATGATGAAATCGAATATACATCACCCAGCGAAATTGTGGATGCTTTTGCAAGTCACTTTTCTAACCTTTTCTCTCCAAGTTCAGATTACGTTTCTCCTGATAGTGTAGGTAACAATTCACTTTTCATTCTTAACCCTGTGGTTGAAGAAGATATTATTCCTCTGTTGGCTCAATTTCCTGACAAAATGACATCTGGTGATGACCAATTGCCAAGTTTTCTTTTAAAAGATTGTAAATACATTTTTGCTCGACCTTTGTCAATTATTATAAATCTTGCAATTAAAAATTCCACCTTCCCTAACAATTGGAAAAGGACTCGCATAACCCCAGTTTTCAAGAAAGGCGATAACACCTGCATTAACAACTATCGTCCTATCTCGATCCTAAATAATTTTAGTAAAGTTTTTGAGATGGTTATCTATAGTTCAATGTATTCAAATATGCACTCTCACATATCATCTGATCAACACGGCTTCATTAAAAATCGTTCAACAGTCACTAATCTTGCCTGCTTCACTCAATATATAGCAGAGTCGCTTGATATCCGTGGTCAAGTTGATGCAGTCTATACGGATTTTACACGTGCATTTGACTCCATTGACCATGGCCTTCTGCTCAATAAAATTAGTGCTTTTGGTGCTGCTCCTAGTCTAGTTGAACTTCTAAGATCTTATCTATACAATAGAATCTGCTATGTTTTTTATAATGGCTTCTCATCTTTTAAATTTATTGCAACATCTGGTGTCCCACAAGGATCGAACTTGGGTCCCTTACTATTTCTTGTCTTCATTGATGATCTAATTCAAAAGTTCTGTTGCCCTGTGTTAGCATATGCAGATGACCTAAAAGTTTTCAATAGTATTTCAAACTCAAATGATGCTGAAGCTTTACAATCAGACATAAATACTATGATTGAATGGTGTAATTTGAATAAACTTTACCTGAATATAAGTAAATGTTTCGTTATTACTTTCACAAATCGCACTAACAGCATTCTTCACTCTTACACATGGATACCGAAATATTAGTTCGTAAATCCTCTACAAAAGACTTGGGTGTCACATTTACTAGTAATATGAAGACTACAGAACACATAAATAATGTATGTCAATCAGCCAGTAAAACTCTTGGGTTCCTCCTGAGAATTTCAAAAACATTTAGCGACGTCACTGTATTAAAAACTTTATACTTTGCATATGTTACTAGTAAACTAGAATACGCTGTTTTAGTCTGGTTTCCTCTTTATCATATTCATGTATCGGCTCTAGATCGCATTCATAGAAGATTCTTAAAATATCTATCTTATAAAATCGATAATATCTACCCGGAACGTGGAATAGATCAAAATTTACTCCTTGAGAAACATAATTTACCAGCTTTAAGTTACAGAAGGGAACTATCCTGTGCGAAATTTTTATGGATGTTGATGAACAACAAAATAGATGCCCCATTCTTACTCTCTCGCATCCCGATTCATGTTCCACAGTACAAATCTAGACACGCAAAGACATTCTACCTCTCTGCGCACAACACAGACTTTCTTAAACGCTCACCTGTCCACATCATGTGCCACTACGCCAAAGTTCATCTTCCAGACATTTTTGTTTGATTTTTCTTTTTTTGTATTTATATTTATATATATAATATGTATTTCTGTATTTTGTTTTGTTTATATTTTGAATATATATTTACCCTGTAATAGGACTCTGTTGGGTAATAAAGATTATTATTATTATTATTATTATTATTATTATTATTATTATTATTATTATTATTATTATTATTATTATTATTATTATTATTATTATTATTATTATTATTATTATTATTATTATTATTATTCCCCCCCGTGGGCCCACCTTGTCGTGGTGGGGGGGCTTAGTACCCCTCTGTTGCCAGCAGAGGGGGAACTAACGGGTCCCGGACCCTTTTGGATTTTGACTATCGCTATGTTTCTGGATTACGTTGATCGGCTCCTGTAGTAGAGGCGCTGGGAGTGCCCGGGTGCTCTGATGCCGAAAGGGCTGGTTGGTGCGGGAGTCCTCCCGCGGCGTCAGAGAGGAAGGGCTGATGTGAGCTTGCTCTGCCGATGCGTCGAAGCTACAGGAGTCAGGAGCCAGCCACTTCGGGCCCTGATCAGGAAGTGTGAGATGGGTAGAGGTGTCGGAACCTCTACTGCCCCGAGCGAGTCCGACCCGTCCGTGTATTCCGGGGTCGGTTAAACGGTTTAGGTTGGGCCCCGGGGAACTGGGGTAGGATGAGTCCGAGGGTATACCCGTTCCCAACTTACCGGCCCGCTCCTTCTCACACGATGCGCTGGACAAAACCATGTATAAGATGAACAAAGGGGAGGACAATTCACAATCAGTTATCGGCAAGCCAGCCGACAAAAGTGGCCCGTCTGGTGGGACGGTAAAAACCCCCGGGGAGAAAACCCCGACACCAAATCAAGTAGGTGGTGCGGGTCCATCTCAAAACCCGCAAAGTACTGCGAGCCAGGAAAAGGTGGTTATACCCCGGTTTCTGGTCGTAAAAAATATCGATGGAAACTTTGATAAAATAAATCCTTTTTTGATTAATAAACTTCTTTTTGGTATCGTTGGGGAATTGAAATCGGTCAGGAAAATCAAGGATGGGCTTTTAGTAGAAACTGTATCTGCGACTCAGGCAGCACGGTTACTAAAAGTACGCAAACTTGGCGATTTTACCATCGAAGTGACACCTCATAAGAGTATGAACTACTCTAAGGGTGTCATCTTCTGTCGCGACTTGCTGAACTGTACCGTCGAAGATATTTGCGAAGAATTGAGGGATCAGGGCGTAATTGAAGTCAGGAGAATACGGTCCAAGGTTAATGGTGAGTGGGTAGATACCGCAAACCATATCCTGACCTTCAACCGGTGTAATGTACCTGACAAGATCAAAGTCGCCTTTTATGTACTTAAGGTGAGGTTGTACATTCCTGCTCCAATGCGCTGCTTTAAATGCCAACGTTTCGGGCATACGTCTATGCGCTGTCCCAACAAGCAGATTTGCATATGTGGAAAGGAACTACACGAAGGCAGCCCATGCTCAGAACCCCTTAAGTGCATAAATTGCACCGGAGATCATTCCGCCAGGTCTAAGAATTGCCCAATATATAAACAAGAAGCAGCGATTCAAGAGCTCAAGACCAAGGAGAACCTCTCCTATCCTGAGGCAAGGGCAAGGGTTGTAATTCGTACGCCGACTGCCGGAGTATCCTACTCTAGGGCGGCTGCTAGTACACCCGCGCCTACGTCAAAGATCGATTCGTCTGCTCTTGTTAAAGAACTGATCCCTCAACTCGTCTCGGCTATGAAAGCTGTCTTTGTAACAAAGAGTAGTATGCCATCCAAACCCTCAACGTCATCTGAGGTAAGCCACATCGTCCCGGCTATCGTGGAAGCACTACAAGCATCATTTGTTACAAAAGACAGTTTCAGAATGCCGAGAAACCCACGATACCGTGAATCAAGTCCGACGCCGTCTCAGTCGTCGGAAAAACGAAAACGCCCCGTCGACGAGGTAGGGATTTCCTCAGAGGAGGAATTCTCTGCGTACTCAGCCTCGTCGCAATCTTCAAATACCAACCAGAAGAAAAAACGGGGAAAAGGCTGGCCTTTAGGGAAGCCTAGGAAGCCGAAAGAAGTTGGATAGATCAATTTATCCATATCCATCTTATGGATAATATCATTCAGTGGAACATCAAGGGCTGTGTGTATCATTATTGTCAGCTGAAGATGTTGCTGACGGAATTTAATCCGCTATGCACATGTCTTCAGGAGACACACTTCAAACCTGGTCAAATTTACTCGCTAAAGAACTATTCAATAGTCCGGAGAGATATGACACCCAACGTCAGGGTACGAGGTGGAGTGGCCATCATAATAAGGAATGATGCGCAGTTTGAGCGAGTCACTGTCGACACCAATCTCCAAGTAGTGGCAATTAGAATGTCTTGCCCAACTGTCCTCACGGTATGTTGTATATACTTACCAGAGGCAGATTGGGATTTAGATGACATACGCAATGTCATTAGACAATTGCCCACGCCATTCGTACTACTTGGAGATTTCAATGCTCACAACATGCTCTGGGGCTCAGATCGCAGAGACCAACGAGGGCGCATGATAGAAGACCTGCTTAAAGCCCAGGATCTTCTACTCCTTAACGATGGCTCACCCACCTACTTCAATGCACGGTCAAGGGACTTCTCCCACATTGACCTGACCATTATATCCTCCAGACTGGCGAATAGATTCTCTTGGAAGGCATTAGACGACCTGCATGGTAGTGATCACTTCCCGATAGTGATCACTACGGACACCCCTACCATTAGTCAGGTTCGTCCGAGTAAATGGCTTTTCCACAAAGCCAACTGGCCAGAGTTTGAAGTTACTCTAGAAACACCAGCCCTTAGCGATGATGTCCACAAATCGATAAATGATCTATCCAACAGTTTATTGAAAGCAGCTGAAACGTCCATTCCCGCCACCAAACCGGGTATCTACAAGCGTAGAATACCCTGGTGGAACCCGGAGGTACAACGTTTCGTTCGGGCCAAGAAAGCTGCTTTCAACAAATTCAAGAGGCAACCTAGCGAGGCTAACCTAATAGCCTTTAAAAAAGCTAGAGCTGAAGCCCGTCGAAAAATATTGGAAAGCAAGCGAAATACATGGAACGCCTACGTCTCAGGCATTTCGTCTGAGACAACTACACAGGAGTGTTGGTCGAGGGTGAGACGCATCTCGGGTCGGGGTTATTCACCGCCTCTGACCCACCTGAAATGGGATGATGACAGCATCACTACTGACGTCAACAGGATTGCAGAAAAAGTAGCTGATCAATTTGAGGAAACTAGTAGTTCTGAGAACTACGAGCCAGCTTTCCTCAATTCCAAGCGTGAACGGGAAGTACATCTCGACTTCAGTACTCATGTCCCGCTCGAGTACAATGTACCATTCACCTTGGAAGAGCTGAATTCTGCAATCGCTAGTGCTACATCATCATCTCCAGGACAGGATAACGTCACCAATGAGATGCTAAAGCACCTGACTCCTGATTTCAAATTAGCTTTGCTTTCCACGTATAATAAGTTGTGGCTTGAGGGAAACTATCCTACCGAATGGAAGGAGGCTATTGTAGTCCCAATTCCGAAGGTAGGAAAAGACCCTCTCTCAGCTTCTAGCTATAGGCCTATCAGCCTTACTTCGTGTTTAGGGAAACTACTGGAACGCATGGTCAATAAGCGATTAGTCTGGTGTCTCGAGACCAGGGGTCTTTTAAGCGAGCACCAAGCAGGCTTTCGCCAATTTCGATCAACGACCGACCAGTTAGTGTACCTAGAACACGAAGTACACAAGAGTTTTAAACGCCGTGAGCATTTGGTCGCCGTATTTTTCGATCTCGAAAAGGCATACGACATGACGTGGCGGTATCACATCCTGCAAAAAATGCACGAATGGGGATTCCGGGGTAATCTACCCCAATTCATAAGGGCTTTTCTATCGGACCGTGCATTCAGAGTTAGAGTCGGCACTACCTTATCCTCCAGAAGGACTCTGGAGAATGGAGTACCACAAGGTTCTACTCTGAGTGTTACGTTGTTCCTGATAGCCGTGAATGACCTTGTTTCCGACCTCAGCAAGACCGTGGGAATTTGCATGTACGTTGATGATCTCACAATTTTCTTTAGCTCAAAGGAAATGAGAGACATCAATCGTACATTGCAAACATCAATCAATGAGATTGTCCTGAAGGCTGCAGGTACTGGATTCAAGTTTTCCCCCGAGAAAACCCAATGTTTGCACTTTTGCAGGTTAAACCGTCCACACTACGGGCCCATGTTGTATCTGAACGGCAATTTGATTAGGTGTAGGGACAAGGTTAGGTTCCTTGGTCTTTTGTTCGACCACAGACTTACCTGGAAACCTTACCTAATTGAATTAAAAACCAAATGCTTACAGGCATTGAATTGTCTTAAAGTCCTTGCTGGTACGAAGTGGGGCGCTGAACCTCGAACTCTCCTTCGAGTGTATCAGGCTCTAGTTCTGTCGAAACTTGATTATGGTTGCATTGTCTACTCGTCTGCTACGCGCTCAACGCTGAGGTTGCTAGATCCAGTACACTACGCTGGCATTCGGTACAGCATTGGTGCTTTCCCTACCACACCGACAGCAAATCTCTGCTGCGAAACTGGACTAGCACCTCTGAGCATTAGGCGTAAAAAGCTCACGCTTGCATACGTATGCAAAATGTGGGCACAATGCAGCCATAAGAATTTCGACATCCTCTTTAAAGAGGATTTTAGGTCACAGGCTTTATCGAAACCCTTATGTGTACGAGCTAGAGAACTTCTGAGTGAAATTGAATACACCCTTCCGCGTGTCATGCCAATGGGTTTCCTCGAAACCGCACCATGGCTTATTCCTCCAGCGGACGTCATATTGGATCTACTCCAATATGACAAGCACTCCATGCCACCGGTATTCTTTACTCAGAAGTTTCTCAGCATAAGGGACACGTTTCCACCTGAAGTGAAAGTGATTTTCACTGATGGGTCCAAGACTCAAGAAGGTTCTGGTTCGGCTGTAGTAGTTGAAGAGACTGCCCACGACTGGACGCTGCACGCAGATGCCTCAGTGTACACGACCGAGGCTTATGCTATTTGGCAAGCGCTACTCTACTGTGTTCTCGATCACGACGGCAGGGAATTCGCTATTGCTAGCGATTCCCTCAGCATTCTATCCACCATCTCG
The DNA here is from genome assembly GCA_035578165.1 of Stenolophus ochropezus. Classification (NCBI taxonomy): domain Eukaryota; kingdom Metazoa; phylum Arthropoda; class Insecta; order Coleoptera; family Carabidae; genus Stenolophus; species Stenolophus ochropezus. Next base: position 591,817 of record JAQOWZ010000034.1, read on the forward strand.
GATTCCTCGTCCACGGACCCAGTCATTCAGATGATTTTATCATTGATAAAACATCTGTCTGACATGGGAAAACATGTCCGTTTCGTGTGGGTCCCTAGTCACGTTGGGATACGAGGGAACGAGATTGCCGACGATGCTGCACGTAATGCAGCGACAAGAGACACAGTAGACGCGCAAGTCATCAAGTACACTGATGCCAGAAATGCAGCGTACAGGAAGTTGTCCACTTTATGGCAACAAAGTTGGGACATGGTGGACAACCATCTACACCGAATCAAACCTTCGATTGGACCTGTCAATCTGCCCCATGATCTTTCGAGACGAGACCTTGTTAAAGTCCATCGGTTGCGATTAGGCCATACGGGTCTAACGCATCGGTACAGACTCACAAGGGAGGAACAGCCCTCCTGCACGGACTGTCAAGTGCCTGTGACTGTACCGCATGTTCTACTGGAATGCCCCGCTCTGCAACCGATGAGACAAGCTTTTGACTTAGGTCAAAACATCGAAGAGATGTTAAATGATCATGGGGAGATAAGGAAAGTCATCACTTTCCTTCAAGCCTGTGACCTTTATGATCGGATCTAACCAAGGACTTTAAGACAATTCAGTTGTGTTAGTTTTGTTTGTTATTTATTTCCACATGTTAATTTATTTTGTGAACGTCTATGTTTTAATTATTTGACTGCCGACGGGCAATAAACGGTGATATTTTTAAAATGTTGTGCTGTCTATAAACTGTGATTTTATCTGTGATATTATATTTTAACATGTTGTGACGTCTTTATATAATAATAATATTTTAATCTTACCTTATAAGGCCGACGGGCAATAAACGGAGTTTTTAACGTGGTGTGATGTCTTATTCTAAAATAGTAATAATACTTACTAGTAAAACGGCTAATGACCTTAGATGTCGATGCCTTAAAACAAAAAAAAACAAAAAAAAAAAATTATTATTATTATTATTATTATTATTATTATTATTATTATTATTATTATTATTATTATTATTATTATTATTATTATTATTATTATTATTATTATTATTATTATTATTATTATTATTATTCCCCCCCGTGGGCCCACCTTGTCGTGGTGGGGGGGCTTAGTACCCCTCTGTTGCCAGCAGAGGGGGAACTAACGGGTCCCGGACCCTTTTGGATTTTGACACTTGCTATGACTTTGGATTATGTTGATCGGCTCCTGTAGTAGAGGCGCTGGGAGTGCCCGGGTGCTCTGATGCCGAAAGGGTGGTGGTGCGGGAGTCCTCCCGCGGCGTCAGAGAGGAAGGGCTGATGTGAGCTTGCTCTGCCGACGCGTCGAAGCTACAGGAGTCAGGAGCCAGCCACTTCGGGCCCTGATCAGGAAGTGTGAGATGGGTAGAGGTGTCGGAACCTCTACTGCCCCGAGCGAGTCCGACCCGTCCGTGTATTCCGGGGTCGGTTAAACGGTTTAGGTTGGGCCCCGGGGAACTGGGGTAGGATGCGTCCGAGGGTATACCCGTTCCCAACTTACCGGCCCGCTCCTTCTCACACGATGCGCTGGACAAACTGCAATAAAACATGAACAAAGGGGAGGACAAATCTAAAACTACACCCGGCAAGCCAGCCGATAAAAAAGGCCCGTCTGGTGGGACGGTAAAAACCCCCGGGGACAAAACCCCGCAAAAAAATGTTACTTCCCAATCTGGGAGTTCAAGCGGTTCTCCGAAACCGCAAGAGAATACACCGGTTAGCGGTGTCAGTGTTATAAGCCAGGAAAAGGTGGGCCCTGTACCCCGGTTCCTGGTGATTAAGAACCTAGAAGGAAATTTTGATAAGATTAGTCCCTTTGTGTTACACAAGTTATTATATGGTGTTGTTGGTACTGTGAAAACAGCTCGAAAGACTAAAGATGGCCTGTTCGTAGAGACTACGTCAATAGCTCAAGCTGAACGGCTACTGAAGCTAAAGAAACTTGGAGAATTCACTATTGACGTAGTTAGCCATAAAACAATGAACACTTCAAGAGGAATAGTCTATTGCCGCGATCTTCTAAACTGCTCCCCTGAGGAGATAAGAGAGGAGATGAGGGACCAGGGAGTTGTCGAGGTCAGGCGGATGAAGAAGCGTGAGAATGGAGAGCTGGTGGACACACCAAACCACATTCTCACCTTCAACACTCCTAAACTTCCGGCCAGTGTGAGGGTGGCATTTTATTCCCTCAAAGTAAGGATGTTCATACCGGCACCAATGAGGTGCTTTAGATGTCAGCGTTTCGGCCACACTTCCGCTAGATGCACAAATCCTCAGGTTTGCATCTGCGGAAAAGAAATGCACGAGGGCAAAAGCTGTGAGGAACCTTTACAGTGTGTTAACTGTAAAGGTAATCACTCAGCTCGTTCCCGAAACTGCCCCATTTACAAACAAGAAGCTGCCATCCAAGAGCTGAAAACGAGAGAGAACATTTCCTACTTTGAGGCAAGGAATAAAATAGTCGTTCGCACTCCCAATCCGGGAGTGTCGTATGCATCTGCCGTGACCTCGACCCAGAAAACTCCAGTAGAAACTTCCTCAATTGTTAAAGAGCTTCTACCACAATTGGTAGCTGCTCTGAAAACAATATTTGTGACAAAAGATAGTTTCGCTCATCCGGAAACGCGTGCACCACGCGCTCTTCCGAGAAGAGCAACCAGTCCGACACCCTCTGAGGTGTCGGAAAAACGAAAACGTGGGGAGGGAGGAGAATCCTCCTCTGAGGATTCCTCAGTATACTCCGCCTCCTCACAAAACTCTTCACAACAAGTGAAGAAAAGAGGCAAAGGTTGGCCTCTAGGGAAGCCGAGGAAGCCGAAAGACGGTGTGTAGATCCATTTTTCCACACTTTTTATGGATAATATACTCCAGTGGAACATCAAGGGCTGTGTGTACCACTATTGCCAACTGAAGATGCTACTAACGGAGTTCAACCCGTTATGTACGTGTCTTCAGGAAACTCACTTCAAACCTGGTCAAGCATATTCGCTGAAGAACTATTCAATAGTCCGGAGAGACATGGAACCCAACGTCAGGGTTCGAGGTGGAGTGGCCATCATTCTCAGACAAGATGCTATCTTCGAGCAAGTCCGTGTCGATACTGATCTCCAAGTAGTTGCAATCCGAATGTCCGTCCCAACTGTCCTCACGGTGTGTAACATCTACCTACCAGAGGCAGGCTGGGACCTACATGACATTCGCCATGTCATAGGACAATTGCCCACCCCGTTTGTACTACTTGGAGATTTCAATGCCCACAATGAGCTCTGGGGCTCTGATCACAGAGATCCACGTGGGCTCATTATCGAAGACCTCTTGCATTCCACGGATCTTGTTCTAATGAATGATGGTTCACCCACCTACTTTAACGCGCGGTCGAGGGATTTCTCCCGTATCGACCTGACCATGGTATCTCCGAGACTAGCGAGTAGATTCTCTTGGCGAGCACTTGACGACCTGCACGGTAGTGATCACTTTCCTATAGTGATCACTACGGACACCCTCACTACCAACCAGGTTCGTCGAGCCAAGTGGCTCTTTGCCAAAGCGAATTGGCCAGAGTTTGAAGCGGCTTTAGTAACACCAGACCCTACGAATGATGTTCAATTATCCATAATGGATCTATCAAGCAATCTATTAAAAGCAGCAGACACGGCTATACCTTCCACCAAACCGGGTATCTACAAACGTAGACTACCCTGGTGGAACCCGGAGGTTCAAGGTCTTGTACGGGCCAAGAAAGCTGCTTTTAATAGATTCAAGAAAACACCGTCTGAGGCTAATTTAATAGCCTTCAAAAGAGCCAGGGCATTAGCTCGTAAGCAAATACTGGAAAGCAAGAGAGACTCCTGGAACGCATATGTCTCTGGCATTTCGTCAGAGACAACCACTCAGGAGTGTTGGGCAAGGGTGAAAAGCATCTCGGGTAGGGGTTATTCACCCCCGTTGACCCACCTGAAACGGGATGAAGAGACGATAACGAGCGACGTTAACGTAATTGCAGAGTTATTGGCGGATCAGTTTGAGAGCACTAGTAGCTCTCAAAACTACGATCCGCGGTTCCTACTGGGCAAAAATGGAAGGGAAGTGCAGTTGGACTTCACTCCAGAAGTCCAACAATCACTTCCATACAATGACCCTTTCACCATGGGCGAACTTAACTCTGCAATTGCTCATGCATCGTCTTCATCCCCGGGACAGGATAATATCTCCAACGAGATGCTTAAACACCTCACTCCGGCGTTCAAAACCTCCTTGCTTTCCATATTCAACACGCTATGGCTCGAGGGAAACTACCCTACCGTATGGAAGGAAGCAATTATTGTTCCCATTCCAAAAGTAGGGAAAGACCCTCTCTCGGCTTCCAGCTACAGGCCTATAAGCCTAACATCATGCATAGGGAAACTGTTGGAACGGATGGTAAATAACCGGTTGGTTTGGTGTCTCGAGACCCGAGGTCTATTGAGCGAGCACCAAGCCGGTTTTCGGAAATACCGATCGACCACCGACCAACTAGTGTACCTAGAGCATGAAATACACAAGGCTTTTAAAAATCGCAAGCATTTGGTAGCAGTCTTTTTCGATCTCGAAAAGGCCTACGATATGACATGGCGGTACCATATTCTGCAAAAGTTGCATAGTTGGGGTTTCAGGGGTAATCTACCCCTGTTCATTAGCGCTTTCCTTAATGACCGGACATTCAGAGTTAGAGTCGGTAATGTCCTATCCTCCAGCAGGTCCCTGGAGAACGGCGTACCACAAGGCTCTACTCTGAGTGTCACGTTGTTTATCATTGCGGTCAACGACCTTATATCCGGCCTCAGCAACACTGTTGGTATCTGCATGTACGTTGATGATCTCACCGTTTTCTGTCGTTCAGAGAAAATGAGAGACATCAACCGTACATTGCAAGCGGCAATCAATCAGATTGACCAAAACGCTGTAGGTACCGGATTTAAGTTTTCCCAAGGAAAGACGCAATGCATGCACTTTTGCAGATTGAATCGTCCTCATTATGGCCCCATGTTATATCTTCGAGACGAGAACATTAGGTGTAGGGACAGGGTTAGATTTCTTGGTCTTACGTTTGACCCGAAACTAACCTGGAAACCTTACCTAATGGAACTGAAAGCCAAATGCTCGCAATCGCTGAATTGTCTCAAAGTCCTCGCTGGTACTAGGTGGGGTGCTGAACCTCAAACACTCCTGCGAGTGTATCAGGCCCTAGTACTCTCCCGGATCGATTATGGTTGTATTGTTTATGCGTCCGCTGCGAAGGGTTCCCTGAGGTTGCTAGATCCGGTTCACCACGCAGGTATCCGATATTGTATCGGTGCCTTTCCGTCTACACCTACGGCAAGTCTTTGCTGTGAATCCGGACTAGCACCTCTTCGTACGAGGCGTATGAAACTCATCGCTGCATACGTATGCAAGATGAGAGCTCAGTACAACCATAAGAACTCCACGATCCTGTTCAGGGAGAACATCAGGTCGCAGACTTTAACAAGACCTTTATGTGTCCGGTCTAGAGAACTTCTGAGTGACATCAATTACCTCATGCCGCAGGTCATGGGCATAGGGTTTTCAGAAACCCCTCCATGGCTGATTCCCCCGGCCGAAGTCATACTGGATCTTCTCCAGTATGACAAGCACTCCTGCCCACCGGTATTGATAACTCAGAAGTTTCTCGAAATCATTAGTATGTACCCGGAAGTGAAGGTTATTTTCACGGACGGGTCAAAAACTAATGAAGGTTCTGGCTCGGCTCTTGTCGTCAACGACGTTGCCCACTCTTGGTCGCTGCATTGTGATGCATCGGTATACACTACCGAGGCTTATGCCATATGGCAAGCATTGCTCTACTGTGATCTCGATTATACTCAGCTGCACTACATCATCGCTAGTGATTCCCTCAGCGTTCTACACGCTATGACCGACCACTCCACATCCGACCCTGTGATTCAGATGATTTTATCAAGGATAAAGCATCTGTCTGACATGGGTAACCGGGTTCGGTTCATGTGGATTCCGAGCCACGTAGGAATCAGAGGGAATGAACTAGCCGATGAAGCGGCACGTCAAGCCGCTGAAAGAGACACAGTAGAGGTACCGGCCATCAAGTATACCGATGCTAAAAATGCAGTACACCGGAGATTGTCCCAGTTGTGGCAACAGGACTGGGACAGGGTGGAGAACCACCTTCGCCGAGTCAAACCTGTGATCGGACACACGAGTCTTCCCCATGATCTTAGCAGACAGGACCAAGTGAAAGTCCACCGGTTGCGTCTAGGCCATACAGGCCTTACACATCGGTACAGGCTTGCGCGGGAACCTCAGCCCTTCTGCGAGGACTGTCAGGTCCCGTTAACTGTACCGCATGTACTTGTGACATGTCCTGTTTTACAACCGGTGAGACAATTATTTCACCTTGGTGATGACTTGCGTCTAATGCTGACAGATCATGGGAAGATTAAGGAGGTCATTAACTTCCTTAAAGCCTGCGACCTGTACAGCAAAATTTGAGGACTTTGAGACAGCGATTTTTATCTTTTTATTAATTTATTTATTTTAACGTGTTAAATTATTTTGTATTGTCATATATATGTTAAATTATTTTGTGTTTGTCCAACATTTTAAATTTTAACATTTGACAATGCCGACGGGCTATAAACAGTGATATCTATCTGTGATATTATTTTAACATGTTGTGATGTCCCTATAAAAGAACAATATTTTAAACTTACCTAGTTAGGCCGACGGGCAATAAACGAAATTTTTAACGTGTCTGTGATGTCCAAATAATAATAATATTTTAACTTTGTTTTATATGTACCTAATATATAGGTACTTACCTGTGAAATTCTAGTCACAACTCAAATATGAATAAGTACTTACCTTAAGTCTGGCTAATGGCCCTAGCAGCCGATGCCTTAATCCTAAAAAAAAAAAAAAAAAATTATTATTATTATTATTATTATTATTTACAGAAGGTAAATAAAGAATTTTAACTAAATGTAATGTACATAAGTAATATATGATGTAGTTATAAATTAATTATAAACATGCATTCTGTGCACACGAACAAATCAGTGCATCATCTTATATAGATGATATTAAAACTAGGTGAAAAATTTAATAAAAATTACAAGGAATAAGAAAAAAATATAATGCGAAGAGTAAACGCCGTATATGTTTAAACATACTTTATTTCTTAATTAAAGAGACAATACTTGTTAGAAAATAACTTAAAAAATACAGAAGTTCATTGCCCTATCGACACAGTGTCTCACAAGTCATTGACTCAAAAAATAAGTAAATAAAGGTTATAACTTGAAATAGAAATAAAATATGTTAAGATTTAAATTTTTACAGCGGGATTTTACACAGCTGATCTATATGGCTTAGTTTATAAATTTTATCATTCACTTTGACATTAATTAACCCATCTATAGTCCAAGTATTTTTAACACCGTAACGCTTAGTGCACTCACTTAATAATTGCATTCTATTTCGCGTGAGATATTCTCTTATAATAACACCAGTTTTTTTCAGTTTGGTTTTATTTGAAAACCCTTGAGCACGAACGCCGTACGACACAAACTTTATTATCAATGGCCTACACTTATCTTTTTGTTTCCTCCCCAATCTGTGGCACCTGTCGATGTCCTCAAGACCGATGGAAATCTTCATTTTGTCTTTAAATAAATCCACTAGAGTTTCGCCAGGATCTTCATTGGATGACTCACTCACACCAAACACTCTGAGACAGTTTCGTCGGCTATACTGTTCTAGTTTATCGTTAGCACTTTGTAGATCATTAATTAATTTGTCTTTTTCACGTATTTCCTTTTTCACTGTCACTAATTCTTCTTTGACACTATTTATTTCTTTCAAAATAAACTCAAATTTAGAGTCTATTATTTTTTCAATGCGCGAGGAAACGGCGTTGACTATTTTATTTAAATCTTCCCCACTCATGGAAGCTTGTTGGGATTTAGAAGTATTTTCTAAATCGTTTTTATTTTCCTTTCTTCGCGACATTTTATAAGAAGAGGAAAAAAAAAAGAAAAAAACTGGGCTAGCACTGTACACTTTACAATAGAGAGCACTGATTTGCAAGCACGCTTAAGTACGTCTACTCAGCACGACAGCTCATCACGCATATAAGATTCGATAAATAGACTTTAGTAGTTATAAAAAAAAAGAAAAAGGTACTGCCAGTATATTAATTGTTTCAGCGCCTACGTGACAGAAAGTTCCAACTACGACCAACTGGGACATACTACTTGGATTTGGAGCTAGAGACTCAGGTCGGCATCAATCATCGCAATGCGTCATTGTGAAAGAGAAGGAGACCAGCCAATGAAGGAAGCCGACAGGTGATCCTTTCGAAGGAAGTGTTCTCCACCAATATGCGCAACCTCTTTGTATCTAATAAGAGCAATAAGGGATGTTCGACCAATTCTCGCCCGACAACGTAGTTTGCATGACTTTATATTTAATTTGAAAGAATATAAGTCAATCTTAAGGTGGAAGGAGATGTCACAGGACGCTGAATAAATTAATAACAATTGGACAGTGTGATAGCTTGTAGGACTAGATAGTATTAGTGCGTGGGAGAGACGCGATAGGAAAGCGGACAAGCATAGTGACCGCGGGAAAAAACTTGTTCGAAAGTGCAACGGTATTATCAACCCTCTGCAGCCAATAGTTGTTAAGTATTGCTAGAAAAGGATAGACGACTAACGCCAAATTCACAAATTTGGAAGAATGCTCGGCCTCTTTCACCAGCCAGACTTCCTTGAGATCAGACGTGTCAAAATTAGTTGTTAGAGTCAGTGTTAGTAGTGCTAGAGTAATAAATTATTCGAGGAAGAAAGAAAAATGCTGAATCTATTGCATAAGTCGCCTATAATTTTCTAGCAAGTGCATGTTAGAATTAAGCAAATTATAATTTAATCTAATATTCTGTAAATAGTAAACTCAATTGTCTTAAGTTGTAAAGTGTCTCTAGTTCTATATTTGTTTGCAATATTTTACAATTATAGTTAATGTGACTGCTCATCAGTAGTATTATTTTGCTCCCCGCTGTTTCCCGAAATTTAGACCACGTGTTCATCACTTCCAGTCCACGTGTGTAATTGAGGATACTTACTTAGTCAAAACAATATTTTATTAAATTTAAAATAATTCGGTAAAACTTATCTTGTTACATTTATTCAAAAGTATGATCAATTAATAAAAGTAAGCAGTAGCAATGACACTACCGGTATCGCAAACATCGACGATATAGCCATAAGTTATTTGAAAATATAGTATAAAACAATTTTTGTAAATAAATAAATTATGATATAAAAACATGAAATATTTTAAAATAGTATCCAAATTATGATTATGAAAATTGGATTAATATTTATATTGAAATATTTTAAAAGTAGTTCCAATTGAAATGCATTAATTAGTTTTAATTGAAATAGATACTTAATTATAAAATAAATCATTCGAAATTCCCAAAATTTGTGTCTTCGTCAAAATTTTTGTAATGCGAATATAAAAATGTTGCATCTAATTCTTCATAGTCGCCAGCAAATGTTTAAAAAATATTGTAAAAACTAATGCTTATACATTATTTATTAAAAATTAGATTTCCATTTTCAAATACAGTTTAAAAACACGTCCTCCTTAACTGATAGAAACAAATATATATATATATATATATATATATATATATATATATATATATATATATTTATAAATAATTAGAGAGGAAGGGAAAGAGGGCGCAGCAAGCTCCAATTTCTATTGTTTCGGTACTGTATATTCATATTCTTTCTCATAAAAAGACAACATCTATACGTGGAGCTTCGATTTTTTAGACGTCTGAAAGCCGATTGAAATATGATAATTGTACTAAATTAGAATAATTTTTAAAGCTTATTAATATTTCTGTAATTTTCTACATTAATTTAAAACTTTGCAAGCTGAACAACATACTAGCCACAACAATGTTATTAATCGCCGTTATTTAATAACTTTAATGTTACTACAATATTTATGTCGAGTTTTTGTTATCAATATCGACCAATTATAGGATGTCACATTCACAATTCATTGACTATTAATGTGTTAGGTACACACTAGTCTTATTTTAAGAACCATTTTACTATTTCTAAAAGAGTAATCAGAAGAGCCACTAATGGAACATTACAAAACAAACAATAAAATCTCCGTAGATCGTTTTTCATAGCACCAACCTATAGTCATATTTTTATACAAAGGGAATGCCATAGTTATGTGTCATCTACTACTGATACATGCTAACCTGTCGGTTAATTATACAAATTTAGTGCATTGGTACCTGCATGTTATTTTCCTTAAAGAAAAATACATAATTGAATAATTTTACCTAACACCCTGTTATCGGAACTTTTTGCTAAATAGATGCCAGACATTTGATTTATTTTTGAAAAAAAAGACACAACGTGTGTAAACTTAGTACATTCGAAACACCAAGGCTATGCAGATGATGCAGACGCTCATGTAGCATTTTGATAAAACGTGTATCAATATTTTGAAATAATGTCTCTGTTTCATTTTTTACATATGGATTTTTATCGATATTTGCCTTTTCATAATTCACACGTAACGCATGACGGTTTACTTCCAAATCAAAATCAATGGATGAATTTCTCAAAAGAGATAATAATAAATTTACACTGTTCGCATATATAAAGAAGAGAGTGGCGGATTTGAAGGATGGGGAGGTGGAGAACAAATTGGTGCTGATATGTATGTATTAATAAATAAATTATTAACAATATTAATAAAGAAAATTGAAACTCCTTAAATAAGTTGGTTACGAATAAAGTTTTCAACCGATTTGGTTACAAAATTAGTTTAATTTAGTTTTAATAGTAAGAGATTTGAACACTATCATTTATTTGTTAGATATACATGTAAAGAAAGTAAACTTTCTTCATTATCAATACGCGCTCCTCTTTTAAATAACTCCCGCTAGATGGAATGAGAGAGAGTATGATGACACGCAGATTTCGAAGAAGAGAAAATAATAACAAAATAAATTGAACAGAATTATTTTATGGAGTTAAGGGTTTAGGGAGTAAACCAAGGAAGGGATAATAATAAACTTTAATTGTCGTTTCTTTGTTTTACAGGTATTTTGTAAATATACTTTTGTAAATATTGTAATATAATTTAATAAAATAACCTTTGTTTTACAGAGAAACTGAACTGTTTATTATTAAATTAAATAAAGAATAAATATCCTTTATAAAACGACAATTTTTGTCAAGAACCATGAAGTTACAATTTACATTTAAAGTTGTAGTTTCTCCAAAAGATGAAAAAACAAATGTGATAGCCATAACCTTAATAACAACAGAAGATGGAAAAAAATATGTGCTACCAGAAGAAGTCATGTACATTAGTCTACACAAAGATTTAATGAAAACTAGCACATATACTAAAGTAAAATCTAGTTTAAAAAGAAGACATGACAAAATAAGTGTATGGTTTATATTAACAGAAGATCTTAAAAAAACTTACATGGATGAAGCAGGTAATTTAGAATTTGAAGAGATGTTTTTAAAACAAGTAGATAATAATAGTGAGGTAGAAAAAACAGAATTAAGCAAAATATTAGAAAAACTAATAGAAACTACACAAAAAAATAAAGAAGAAAAAAATCTTAAACATATTGCAGATAAAATAATTATAGAAAAATTTAATAGCAAAACTGCAAATGTTTATCAATGGATAGATACATATGAAAAAGAATGTGCACGACTACAAATAGATAAAGAAGAAAATAAAATTGAAATATTAAGATTTTTCCTAGATGACATAAGTCAGACTTGGTATAATTCAATGATGATTAAAGAAAGAGAAAGCCAATGGGACATATGGAAAGAAAAATTCATAGATACATTTGGAAATAAAGGATGGAGTAGTAGAGCATATGCTCACTATTATAAGTTCAAGGAAGGCTCACTATTAGATTATGCAATAAAAAAAGAAAAACTACTATTAGAAATTAACAAAAAAATGGATACAGATACTATAATTGATAGAATTGCATTTGGTCTACCAGAATATATTAGAGAAAAAATAGATAGAGAAGATCTGAAAAATCTTACAGATTTATTTAATGAGTTGAAAAAACAAGAAGGAAAATTAATAAAGAAGAATAAACCTAAAATAAAAGAAACCAAACAAGATTGGAAGAATAAATATATAGAAAAGAAACCTTGTAAAATATGTGAAAACTTGAATAAAAAAGAAAGATATCATCCAGAAGATAAATGCTGGTTTAAGAAAAATCAAAATGAGACAGAAGAAAAACAGAAAATAAAAAGCAACAATGCAATCATAGAAGTAGATTTACAGAACGAGACAAAAAACGAATAATCACACCGTTGATAAAAGTTAAAATGTTGCTAGAAAATAAATTAACAATAAAAGGGACTTATGATCCTGGATCACAAATATCTATAATAAATTCAAAATTTATAAAATTAAAAGAAGAAAAAAAAGATATGAATCAAGTAACATTAAAAACTGTCAATGGTGTGACAAAAACAGATGGATTAATTAGAATAAAAATTAAAATATTTGAAATAGAAGAAGAAGTAGATGTATTTATAATAGAGAATGATAACTTTGAAGATTTTTTAATTGGCTTAGACATGATAAAAATATTTAAATTAAGTCAAGATGAAAATCTAAAGGTATCCCAGAAATTAATAGAGAATAAAACACAAATAGATACAGAAAAAAATGCGGTAAAAGTTAAAGTAAATTTTAACGAACATATTAAAGAAAACGATTTCAAAATAAACATAGAAAATTTAAATAGTAAACATAAATCTAAAATAGAGTATTTAATAGAAAAATATAAAACGATTTTTGCTAAAGATAAGTACGATATAGGCACAGTGAGAAACTATGAAGCGAGGATAGACCTAGCAGTGGATAAATTTTGTAGTAAAAGACCCTACAGATGCACCATTGAAGATAGAAAAGAAATAGAAGAACAGGTGGCAAAATTATTAGAAAAAAATCTAATTGAAGAATCATACAGCCCATTTGCCGCACCAGTAACTCTAGCATTAAAAAAAGATGAGGGAAAAACTCGATTATGCATCGATTTTAGAGACTTAAACAAAATTGTGATACCTCAGGCTCAACCTTTTCCACTAATCGATGACATGATAATTAAAGCTAGAAACTGTAAATACTTCACATCACTGGACATAAATTCAGCATTCTGGTCGATACCACTAAGGATAGAAGATAGAACTAAAACAGGATTCATAACTCAAGAAGGACATTATCAATGGACTACTCTACCATTCGGCTTAAAAACAGCACCGGCAATTTTTCAAAGAATTCTATCAAGTATACTAAGAAAATATAACCTCAAAAGCTTCACAGAAAATTATATAGATGATATATTGATATTTTCAGAGACATTCGAAGATCATATAAAACACATAGAACAGGTTTTGGAGGCAATAATAAAAGAAGGATTTAGATTAAAATTAAAGAAATGCACATTCGCATCAGAGTCAATAAAATATCTAGGACATATAATTGAAAATAACACAGTACGACCAATTAAAGACAACTTAATATCTATACAAAATTTTCCAAGACCTACAACACAAAAAAATATTAGACAATTCTTGGGAAAAATAAACTTCTATCATGAATATATACCACACATTTCAACAATACTAGATCCACTACACAATCTGTTAAGAAAAGATGTAAAATTTAATTGGTCTGAAGACTGTGAAAAATCATTAACAGAAATAAAAAAATTATTATGTGCGCAACCCGTGCTAGAAATATTCGATAAAGACTTACCTATTAAAATATACACAGACGCATCACTGGAAGGCATGGGTGCAATATTAAAGCGAAAACAACGGAATGGAAAAGAAAAGCCAGTAGCCTATTTTTCAAAAAAATTAAACGAAACACAAAAAAGAAAAAAAGCCATATATTTGGAATGCTTAGCTATAAAAGAAGCAATAAAATATTGGGAACACTGGTTGATTGGAAGAAAATTTGAAGTGTATTCAGATCACAAACCTTTAGAAAATCTTAATATAAAGGCAAGAACAGATGAAGAACTAGGTGATCTAACATATTACCTGTCTCAATTTGATTTCAAGATTATATACATACCAGGAAAACTCAATACTGAGGCGGATTGTCTTAGTAGAAACCCGGTATTAGAACCAATAGACAGCAATCAAGAAATATTAAAAATAGTAAATATGATCAAAATACAAGAAATAAAAAAAGATCAGGATGAAAATATTACATTAAAAAAACTTAAGAAGAAAACGATAGATGAATATGGTATAATCTATAAACAGAGTAAAAATAAAAAGAAGATAATATTATCAGAAAAATTGAGTGTTAAACTGATAAAAGATACACACAGAGACTGGTGCCACATTGGAATCAGACAAATGATAAACAGAATATGCCCATATTATACTTCAAAAAGATTAATAGAAAATATACAAAATATATGCAAAACATGTGAAATTTGTAAAAAAAATAAATCTAGAGGTCAAGCAAAATATGGATTGATGTCATATTTAGGACCAGCAACAAGACCGTTTGAGATAGTGTCGATTGATACGATTGGTGGATTTGGTGGACAAAGATCTACAAAAAGATACCTTCACCTTTTAGTTGATCACTATACAAGATATGCATTCATACTAACTTCAAAAACCCAATCTGCAAATGATTTTATAAAAATGGTTCAAAACACCCTAGAAATAAGCAAAATAGAAATGATAATAACAGACCAATATCCAGGACTCAACTCAAAAGAATTCAAAATTTTTTTAAAAGGAAAAGATATTAAACTCATTTACACAGCTTTAAATGCACCATTTTCAAATGGCCTAAATGAAAGATTAAACCAAACAATAGTTAATAAAATAAGATGTAAAATTAATGAATCTAAAGAAAAGAAAGCTTGGACAACGATAGCAAGAGAATGTGTTGATAAATATAACATAACAGAACATTCAGTTACAGGTTTTACACCAAAATATTTATTAGATGGTACCAACACAAGTTTGTTACCTGAAGAATTGAAAGAATACAAAAATGCAGAAAATTGGAAAAAGGATAGAAAAGTAGCTCTACAAAACACCATAAAATCGCATGAATACAACAAAAAACTATTTGACAAAAACAGAAAAGAGATTGAATTCAATACAGGTGATTTAGTATACATAGAAAATGGTAATAAACTAAATAGAAAAAAATTAGATGAACTTAGAATTGGACCATATGAAATATCAGAGAAAATATCAAACACAATATTTAAAATCAAAACTGGAAAAAGAAATGAAGAAACAGGATTATTCCACATAACGAAGTTAATACCAATAGAAGACAACAGATAAAAAAATCCTCAAGAGAATTTTCACGGCGGGAGGGGGAGATGTAAAGAAAGTAAACTTTCTTCATTATCAATACGCGCTCCTCTTTTAAATAACTCCCGCTAGATGGAATGAGAGAGAGTATGATGACACGCAGATTTCGAAGAAGAGAAAATAATAACAAAATAAATTGAACAGAATTATTTTATGGAGTTAAGGGTTTAGGGAGTAAACCAAGGAAGGGATAATAATAAACTTTAATTGTCGTTTCTTTGTTTTACAGGTATTTTGTAAATATTGTAATATAATTTAATAAAATAACCTTTGTTTTACAGAGAAACTGAACTGTTTATTATTAAATTAAATAAAGAATAAATATCCTTTATATATATAAAACATTAAAATAATAACAAAGTACATAACAACACACGTGTAAGACGTCAAAATGTTAAAAAAATACTTTTTTTCAAAATCAGTACTAAATTGCACGATATCACTCCGCGAAGTTAGCCAAATAGTAGCTAAAGCTACTTTAATAACAATAACAACACAAAACAGGTCATATTTTATACATACATAGAAGTGTCCGTTTTAAGAGGCTAACCATTGATAACCGTAATAGATACAAAGTCGGTTAAATTGGGGCAAAGTTGCCGCATTAATTGGCGTTTTTAATGATTTATTATTTGTTTTATATGAGCAAAATACTGATTTTGGTCAATTTACTTTTTTACATAACGTTTTTTTTATTTATACAAGTTTCTAGTTTGTACATTGTGCAGACATTTTTTATGAGGAATTGACAGCAGTCCTCAAAATTTTTGTTGCTGGATCACTTTTCGAGAAATTCATACTAACTTTCAATTTTCATATGGGGCTCAAAGTTGTCTTTAGTAAGTTAAATAAAGATTTTTTCTCTTTCTAACGATATAAAACATATGTACATTAAAATGAAAATAAACTAAGATATGAGAAAATTGTTGATTTCATTCAATACTAGTCAAGTGTGCTTTGGAAACAAAATCAAAAATCTTTGTTTTACACTAAATTTTGACTAATCAATTCAATAAATTAGGAGCTCATCAAAATAAGCTGATTACTTTAGAAACATTTTCAGCGTTATCCAAAAGGCCACAATCGCTCCCGATATATTTGCTACTGTTTTGTA
The DNA here is from genome assembly GCA_035578165.1 of Stenolophus ochropezus. Lineage (NCBI taxonomy): Eukaryota > Metazoa > Arthropoda > Insecta > Coleoptera > Carabidae > Stenolophus > Stenolophus ochropezus. Next base: position 608,436 of record JAQOWZ010000034.1, read on the forward strand.
AAAATTTAGGCGAATATTGAAATGAATTATTAAAAATGTATTTGAAACAAAAGTTTTTTGTTAATTTTGAAAGGCACACTTTACTAGTAGTTAATAAAATCAATAATTCTCTAATTTCTTAGTTATTTTTTATTTCATGTATGTACATGTGTTTTATATATTTGGAAACAGAAAAAAATCTCTATTTAACAGTACTAAAGAGAACTTTGAGCCCCTTATGAAAATTGAAAGTTATAAGAATTTCTCGAATAGGAATCGAGCTATAAAAACTTTGAGGACCGCTGTCGATTCTTCGTAAAGAAGTTTCTATAGAATAAAGGAAGTTATAAGTCAAAAAATAAATTGGTCAAAATCAGTTTTTGGCTCATATCTAGAGACCTATGCATTTTTTCGGAAAAAGAAAAACATAATTAAAATGGCCACCTAATACGAGGTGCGTGAAGTTAGCATATGAGATGAAACACTAACGAAACAATTTATATATATATATATATATATATATATATATATATATATATATATATATATATATATAAAGTTAGTGCTTCTTCGTTTTTTTTTTAACTGGGGTCACTATGTCGCGATAAAAAGCCTTAGACTATTTTCCTGCCAAGTTCACACTAGCAGGAACTTTGAAAGATAAATACATGAACTTAGTATCAAAAGTTAGTGCTTTTTAGTGCTTCATTAGAAAATAATCACAGGTGTCAGTAGGTCGCTACAAAAAGCATACAACTATATTTCTGCCAAGTTCACACTAGCAGGAAATTTGGAAGATAAATTAATGAACTTGGTTTAAAAATTAAGTGCTTACTTAGTGTTTCTATCGATGTCAAAACGTATATATTACAGTTAGCTGCGTTCGTTTATTCTAATTATTATTTGAAATTACTGTTGAAGTGAACAATATTGCAAACAAAAGAAACTTTCTATATTTCTAGCGTAACTTAACAAAACAGTAATTACAAATAATGATAAGAATAAACTAACGCACTTAACTTGATTGATCATTTTCCGTTTTTAATTTATTTAAGAAGGCAAATGAAATATTTTGTAGACCTTCAGTAGCTGTAATGACAGATATTTTTTTTTTTTAATATAACCTATAATAAAACTGAATTCTTGTTATTTAACAAATAAATGTATTCGATAATAATCTGAAGGTAAAAAGTTTATGCTTATAATGAAACGTAAGGAATTACTCACCTATATTGTTCTTAACAATTTTATCTGTTTCGTGCAGAAACGTATAGCTCTAACAGCTCAGTATTTAATTCCGGAGGCACGTTCGGGCGGGAATCACCCGGATGAAACTAGTATAGGGAAAGTAGTGGCTTTATTAGAAGTCGTAATTGATAAGAGATGGCAGCACTAAAATGTAAATAGTAGGGAAAACATTGAAACCTAACCTAACCTAACATAACCTAACCTAACTTTTTTTTTGAGTTGGAGAGAATGCATCATGCACACCTGACATCGTGTTACGCAGAGGTTGTCGTTTATTCTACGTCATGGTCCGTTTCCGTTTTCTTTCTTCTGCTTCCTTGTCTGAAATAACGTTTATAATAAAATTATTTATTATTTCCCAATTTTCCTGTGTCCTGGTCATTTGTGTCATGATGTTGGTCTCTCGTATCGGTTCAGGTAGTTTGGAGTTCAGTGTTTGTCTTTCGTTTTTATATCTCACACAGTGAAATAAGTTGTGTCCTGGTGTGTCTATGCCCGTACAGTAGAAGCAGGTGTCTGCCTCTGCCTTCCCTATTCGGTGGAGGTATGCTTGGAAGCATCCATGCCCAGTTAAGAACTGGGTTAGATGGTAGTTTATCTCCCCAAATCCTCTTTCCATCCATTCTTCAAGGTTCGGCATCAGCTCGTGTAGCCATGTACTTGTGTTGTCCGCATTCCATTTGTTCTGCCACTTGTCAAGTCTGTCTCGTCTTTGTGCGTCTTTAGTCTGTTTAGGTTGTCCTTGTCCTAGTATTCGTTCCTCCACAATAATCTGTAGAGGAACTAGTCTTGCTAGTACCTGGGAGACTTCTGTTGAAATAGTTCTGTACCCTCGGTTAATTCCAAGGGAGAGTTTTCTGTTTAGAGTGCCCAACAGTTTATTACACTCTCCGTATTTTAGGGCAGAACTCCAGATCGGCGCCGCATAGGTAACAATCGCCTGCGCTGTTACTGCAAGCAAGCGCCTTTTCTGTTCCGTCGGTCCCTTTATTCTAGGGAACATTGCCTGGAGAGCGTTTACTGTTCTGGACGATCTTAAAACTACTTCCCGCACATGGGGTAAGAATGTGTGTCCCCTATCGAAGGTGAGTCTCAGGTACTTTATGTAGTTCTTCGGTGTTATTCTTGTTTCTTCGACGGAGAGATCGAAACTGTCGTACTTTTTTCTACCCACCAGCATGACGGCCTCCGACTTTTCTGGTGCCAGGTCCATTCCTCTTTCCTTCAGCCACTCTTGTATCCCTACCAGAGCTCTGTTAGCTTCCAGCTGCAGTGCCTCTTCACTTCTTCCGCGCGCTAACACCGCTATGTCGACTGCATATGCTATGAGACGGGTCCACGCCCCTACTGGAATGTTTAGGATCCCGTTATAGAATATATTAAATAATGTTGGACCTAAGATGGATCCCTGTGGGACTCCACAGGTCGTCTCATAGCTTTTGTTGTTGTAAGCGATTTGTCTGTCTTCCAGATATGATCCCACCATATTTATCAAGTATGGTGGGAACTCCATACTGAGCATAGCGTCGCGGATGTGGTTTCATGGCACTGTATTGACGGCATTCTTAATATCAAGGGTAACCAGAGTGCATAGCCCTCTTGCTTTGCCCTTCTTATCCCTCTCTGCTTCGGCTGTTTTCTTTATCTCCGTCATTGCACCTACCGTGGATTTTCCCTTTTGGAAACCGTATTGGTGGTCAGAAATCAGTCCGTTTCCTGTAAAGAATTTGGTTATCCTATTGTTTATAATCGATTCCAAAAGTTTTCCACAGGTGCTCAGGAGACAAAGTGGTCTAAAGGCACTGGGAGATGATAGGTCTTTTTTCTCGGGTTTTAGCAGGAGGATGAGGTTACATCTTTTCCAGCTGCTTGGGAATTTTCCTGCACTTAGGGCTTTTTCGAAGGTTGGTATAAACCACTCTGGTTTTACCCTTGTGATCGCCTTTGTGATCTCCGGAGGGATACCGTCTGTACCTGCCGCCTTCTTCGATCTCATGCCTTGTCCTGCTACTCTTATCTCGTCAGTTGTTATGTTAGTCAATGGCTCCAAATTGGTTAGTCTTGTCCATTCTGTTTTGTCTTTTTCCGAGAAAAGTTGCCGTATGATGCGGTCTACGTCTTTGTCCGTCGGCTGAACTGTTATCGTCTGTCTCGTTCTTTTAATAATAAGTTTATAGTGTTTCCCCCATATATCGTCCTCTATTGTCTCTATCAGTTCAGTCCATTTTTTGTCCTTTTACCTTTTTATTTCTGTCGACAGTTTCTTTTTTAGGTCCATATATGTCTGTTTTGCGTCATTTATTTCTGTCACATTGTCCTGTCTGCGTAATTTACGTTGGTATGTGCGTCTAACTATGATACAGTCACGTCTAATGTCAGCTATTGTTTAGGTCCACCAATTGGCTGGTTTACGTTTATCGTTTGTACTTTTCGTCCTTCGTTTCATGTTTTTGTCGCATAACTTTCTCAGTTCTACTACTGTTATTTCTTCTGCGCTGTTTACTTGTTTTAGTTCAGTTATGTCCTTTTCTAGTTTCTCCTGACATAACGTTTTTATGTTCCAGCCCAATGTACTGTCAGGCGTTGTTTGTTGTTTGTCTACGTATGTGTCTAGTCGTGGTGTCACTTGAAAAGTTATTAGTCTATGTGGGCTGTACGTGAGTTCGTCTTCGTCAGTAATCCAGTTTTGTATTCTGTGTGCCAGTCTGTCCGTACACGCTGTCACGTCTATGAACGATGTCCCGTTTGCATTTGCAAAAGTCGGTGTATCGCCCGTATTCGTCACTGTCATGTCGTGTCTGTATAGCAGCTCTGACAGCATTCTTCCTCTTCGGTCCGTTATCGGTGACCCCCAATCCGTGTGCTTCGCATTGATGTCTCCAGTTATGATAGAAGTGCCAGAGTTAGCTAACATATAGTCAAGTTTGTCAAGTATGTCAGAGTACTCCTGTATATCGCAGTTAGGCGACGCGTAGCACGAGTAGAGTCTGTAGTCGTCTATTTCCACCCAGGTAATTTCCTTTGTTGCTGCAAAGTTCCTTACCTTGGGTTTCCTACTCAGTATCTTTATCGCGCAGTCGCATTTTGTCTTGTCTTCCTTGTAGATCCAGCCTACTTGGTTCGTCATTGTGTTGTAGTTTGGTTCTGTCGCTAGCAGTATGTTCGCTTGTTTATGTGTCATGAGCCAGTTTGTCGCGTTGTGTGCGTCTCTACTCCTATTGAGATTTAATTGTATTATGTTTAGCGTCATGGTCGTGTTGTTTTTTGTCTGTTTGTGTGTCTCTTTGTCCTAGTGTCTTGTATCAGTCGTCTAAATGTGGGACATTCCATTGTGCCTGTCCTGTGCTTTTCCCCACATGTAAAACAGTGCGGTGGGTTTTTGCACTCCGTCGCGCCGTGTGCCTTTTCCCCGCATTTAGTGAATTGCATCCTCCTGTCTGATGCTGTGCATTTGCTTTCTATGTGGTTAATGTCATAGCATCTGTTGCACCTTGGCACGCTTATTCGTTCGCGAATGTGGCAAGTATTATAAATTATTTGAATTTTTCCTAGGTTTAATAATTTATTTGCTGTGTTCTGTGAGACCTTAATTGTTGTACTCTTTCTTCCGCCGTAAGAGTCTCGTAAGTTGTCTATGTCTATGTCTGTGTCTGTCTGTCCAGTTAAGTCTATTAACGCTTTTCTCACTTCGTCTACTGTCGTCAGTTGGTCCATACCCGATATTATTAGTATGGTTTTGTCTTGTGCGGGTCTAATTGTTGCCGTTCCTCCTACATGTTTCTCTACCGTCTGTTTCAGATCGTCCAACTTGTCTGATCCTTTTTTGAGGACAGCCATGTTCCCGTTTCTTGTCTGTTTTATGTCTTGTATCGGTATGTCCTTTTCAGTCAGTGTGTCTCGTATTTGTCTAATGGACAGGAGCATATCCTTGTATGATTTTTGTCCTTGTTTCTGAATAATTTCTGCGTCCGTTGTTTGTTTTTTCCGTTTAGGGGTTGCCGTTGGCTTCAGTTTCTGCGTTTGTTGTACGTTTTGTACCCTTGGCGTCGACTGCCCCTGTGTGTCAGTATTAGGTCTTTTGGTTTGCTTTTTAACTATGTCTGCAAAAAGGACGTTGCTATTTCTTCTTTTCCTTTCTGCAGACTAGAAGTTTACTTTATGCTCTGAGTTTATCAGACTTCTTGTAAGCTTCTTTATTATTTGCTCATATTCTTTGTTAGTGACCAGCATTTCTATATTTCCATTCTCTATAAAGGCCTGTTGAATTGTTTTTCTTAGGCATTTATACACCTGTTCCCATCTTTCTTCTGTCATTATACCCGAGGGTATTTTGAGGCTTCTGATGGTTTTTTGTGCTCATTTGACACCTCGCCATCTATTTGCAGGTCACTACTACAAGTGAGCGTTGCAGCATTTACAGTTTTTACGTTTCTTTCCATCATTTGTTTCCCATTTGCGTAGTTTGTTTTGATGGTGCTTAAAGTTGAATGTTCCTCTGTATCCCAGTGAACAATAACTATATTTTTGTTTCCTTCGTCAAGTATATTCCCATGCTTATTCATGATGGGAATATATGCCTGTATTGGCCAATCCTCCATTATGAGAGGCCATATGTCTTGGAAGTCTTTCTCTTCCTTCCCTATGGCTGAAATTTGTGAGCCATTTCCTTTCTTTATCATTATTTACAGCCTCGACGTAGCTTTTGTAGGCTGATTTTTCTTCTTTTAATCTTGCTATTTCCTCCCGCAGCATATCCGTTTCCTTCTTATGCTGTCTTTTGATATCTTCGATGTCAATATTTGGTTGCATACCCTGTGTGAGGGTCTGCATCTTAAGTTCTGTCTGGCTTATTTTGTTGTTCATGTCCTCTGTTTCCTTTCCACTTTTTTTCTTAATTTGGAAGAATGTATTCCTTGCTTCCGTGGTCAGGTTTTTTATCTCCCCCGCCGTATTTTTGTAGTTGTACTCAACTAAGTTTTATAGTTGAGCTAGGACCTGGCTCATTTTCTCCATGAGCGGCTCACTATTTCTTTTCTTTTTGTCGCAGTGCGTTTCTTCTGCGGTCCCTATTTGTTCCATGCTCGTATCTTTTGCTTTTCTCTTGTTGCCCTTTGTTTTCATGTCTATTGGGCTAGACTTATTTGCTGGTGGAGTAATGTTTTTATCTTCTGGCTGCAGACTCTGCGCCTGTGCCAATTCGTCCATAAGAGACATTCTCCTTGCCTTGGGTGGGGTACATACTAGTGTATCTAGTATGCTGTTATTAGATTCCCCACTTGCGTCTATCGACTCTGCAATACTAATGATTGATTCTGTGATGTCATATAACTTTTTTTTAAGGTCATCGGTCGTTATTGTCATTTTTCCTTCTGTGTCCTTTATTCCCCCCTGTTTCCTACCCCCGCTGTTTATTCTGGAAGATGCCATATTTAAACAAGTTTGGCCACTTACCACGGAATGCTCCGACGCATGCTCTGGGCAGATCCACCTATGGACGCGCGTAGTTACAGCCCTGCTTCTGGTCCGCAAAATGCATGCCTTTGAACGTCCTGAAGGAGGCTGACGTTCCTCTAGGCGGTTCCATCTTAGTGGGTTCCCCCTCCGAGCTCACCGTGGTCGCCATGGCTGGGCCATCCATGGTAACCGTCTCTTCCGGCTGGTCACGGCCTTGGCCCCAACAGTTACTCGTCCCGGTGCACTTGCGCTAAACCATAGCCGCAGCAGAGTCATTGACGGATTCCAGCTCCCATGGAGACTCTTGCCAATCCCCGGTAAGGCTATGAAGTAGGGCTAACCGAGGTCTACCATCCAACCTACCAGCGACCCCGGCGCCTTTGTCGACATAGCCCAGGCTTTCACCTAGCTTGGTAATCCGTATCGTGTACTGGTCGTAGAGGGCCGCTCAAGTTTCCCGAGTTTTCGCTGCTGGGACCCCCGTCGCCTAGTCCTGTCGCCTGTAACAGAAGACAGGATTGCATTTTAACTAGTTGCTATGATGTGGTTTTCTTTCGGAGTTTTCCTTCTCCTAGGCAGTTTGTTCCCAAGAACTCTCGAGCCACTGCCTGCCCGAACCTTTTTTTTTTTTTTTTTTTTTCTTTATAGGTGTAGGAGAGAATGCATCATGCACACCCGGTATCATAGTAAACCAGCGGATACCCCCCGTAGGGAAATGGGTAGTGTGGGACTTCAACCCACTAAACTCTCCCGTCCCTATTGCTCCAGATTGACCATGGCCCGCTTATCACATTCTCGTGGTCAACCTTGTTCTCTTGTTGTTGTTATCGTTCTCTTTCCTTTTCCTCTATTATTTTAGATAGAAAGGCACTTATCTTGTCCCAGTTATCCTCGCTTTGCAGCATCATTCCAACAATGTTGTCTGGCGTTAGATGTCCTACTTCCTCCTGCAGTTGCTGCCTTACTTGGCTAAAGCTGCTGCAATTAAAAATTGTGTGTTCCGGGTTGTCCTCCGTGTTGTTTGTGCATCGCATACACTCGCCGTTTCCTTTTTTAATTCTGGCCAGATAGCTGCCGAAACACCCGTGTCCTGTTAAAACTTGAGTGATTCGGTAGCTTACCTCCCCGTGTTTCCTACCCGTCCAGTCGCTGATTGTTGGAATTAATCGTTTGGTCCACCGGCTCTTGCTTTCTCTGTCCCATCTTTCTTGCCACTTTCTTGCAATAAAATCCTCTCTTTCTTTTTTGGTATTTTCTTTATTAATACCTTGTATGGTTCTTGATCTAGCAATGATATCTATTGGAGGGATGCCGGCCACTACTAATGCAGCGTTTTCCGCAACAGTTCTATAGGCTGATGTAATCCGTAGCGCCGCTCTACGTTGCACTCTTGCCACTTTCTTTCTTGTACTTTCGTGTTTCAGTGCCCTGACCCATATTGGGGCTGCATACAGCATAACTGACATGATTACATACCCGTAGGCTTTCCGTTTGCTAGCCCTTGGTCCATTTATGTTTGGCATGAGCCTTGAGAGGGCACTGCACGTCTTCTCCCCTTTTACAACGATTTTTTCAATATGTTTCTTAAAATTAAGTTTATTGTCGATCATAACCCCTAGGTAACTTATTGCCGTCTTTGGGTTAATTTCTTCTTCGTCAAAGTGGATTCTTAGGTCTTTTAATTTTCTCCGTCCTGCTAACACTACCATTTCGGTTTTATGCGCCGCTAGTTTTAATTGTCTCGACTTGAGCCAGCAGTCGATGTCTTTAAAAGCTTTAGTTGTGATTTCCTCTATTTCTTCTCTTGTTTTTGCGGTCACTACTACCGCAAGGTCATCCGCGTATGCGATATACTCCGCCTTTCCTTCCTGTGAGAGGTGAAGCAAGTCGTTATATAGTACGTTCCAGAGTGTGGGACCGAGTATGGAACCTTGCGGGACCCCACTACTTATTCCTCTCTTTTCTTCGCCTTCTGTAGATGTTGCAACTATTGCCCTATTTGTAAGGTAATCTTTAATTACCTCTAGCATTCCTTGAGAGACCTCTGCCCTTCTCAGCGCCTTTACGATCTCTCGCCAAGAAGCAGAGTTGAATGCGTTGCTGATATCAAATGTAATTAGCACGCACATCTTCCTGGTCCTCCAAGTCCCTTTTTTGGCTGCCTCCGCTATATGAATTACCTTCTTGATAGCGTCTTCAGTGCTTCGCCTCTCTCGAAAACCATACTGGTTTTCTGATATAACCTTTCTCTCCTCAAGTTCCTCTTTGAGTTTCTGGCATATCATTTGCTCATAAAACTTGCCCCAGGCGTCTAAGAGACACAGAGGCCTGTATGAAATGCCTGCCCGAACCTAACCTAACCTAACCTAACCTAACCTAACTTAACCAAACCTAACCTAACGTAACCTAACCTAACCTAACCTAACGTAACCTAACCTATCCTTACCTAACCTAACCTAACCTAACCTTTTTTTATTTGGGTTGGAGATAATGCATCATGCACACCTGACGCCGTGCTACGCAGAGGACGTCCCCTAGGGGTATAGGTAGTGTAGGACTTTAACCCACTAAACTCTCCCATCCCTTACTGCCCCAAAAGCCGTGGTACACTTTCGGTATTCTTCGCCGGCTAGTGGTTGTCGTCTATTCTGTCATGTTACGTTTCCGTTTTCTTTCTTCTGCTTCCTTGTCAGAAATAACGTTTATTATAAAGTTATTTATTATTTCCCAATTTTCCTGTGTCCTGGTCATTTGTGTCATGATGTTGGTCTCTCGTATCGGTTCTGGTAGTTTGGAGTTCAGTGTTTGTCTTTCGTTTTTATATCTTTCACAGTGAAATAAAGTGTGTCCTGGTGTGTCTAGGTCAGCACAGTAGAAGCAGGTGTTTGCCTCTGCCTTCCCTATCCGATGGAGGTACGCTTGGAAGCATCCATGCCCCGTTAGGAACTGGGTTAGATGTTAGTTTATCTCCCCAAATCCTCTTTCCATCCATTCTTGAAGGTACGGCATCAGCTCGTGCAGCATGTACTTGTGTTGTCCACATTACATTTGTTCTGCCACTTGTCAAGTCTGTCTCGTCTCTGTGCGTCTTTAGTCTGTTTAGGTTGTCCTTGTCCTAGTATTCGTTCCTCCACAATAATCTGTAGAGAAACTAGTCTTGCTTCTGTGAGACTTCTGTTGATATAGTTCTGTACTCTCGGTTAATTCCAAGGGAGATTTTTCTGTTTAGAGTGCCCAACAATTTATTACACTCTCCGTATTTTAGGGCAGAACCCCAGATCGGCGCCGCATAGGTAACAATCGCCTGCGCTGTTACTGCAAGCAAGCGCCTTATTTGTTCCGTCGGTCCCTTTATTCTAGGGAACATTGCCCGGAGAGCGTTTACTGTTCTGGACGCTCTTAGAACTACTTCCCGCACATGGGGTAAGAAGGTGAGTCCCCTATCAATGGTGAGTCCCAGGTACTTTATGTCGTTCTTCGGTGTTATTCATGTGTCCTCGACGGAGAGGTTGAAGCTAACATACTTTTTTTACCCACCAGCATGACGGCCTCCGACTTTTCTGGCGCCAGGTCCATTCCTCTTTCCTTCAGCGACTCTTGTATCCTTATCAGAGTTTTGTTTGCTTCCAGTTGCAGTGCCTCTTCACTTCTTCCACGCGCTAGCACCGCTATGTCGTCTGCATATGCTATGAGACGGGTCCCCGCCCCTACTGGAATATTTAGGATACTGTTATAGAATATGTTCCACAAAGTTGGACCTAAAATGGATCCCTGTGGGACTCCACAAGTCGTCTCATATTTTCTGTTGTTGTATGCAATTTGTCTTTCTTCAAGATATGATCCCATCATATTTGTCAAGTATGGTGAGAACTCCATACAGAGCATAGCGTTGCGGATGTGGTTCCATGGCACTGTATTGAAGTCGTTCTTTATGTCAAGGATAACCAGAGTGCATGGCCCCCTTGCTGTGCCCTTCTTAACCCTCTCTGCTTCGGCTGTTTTCTTTATCTCTGTCATTGCACCTACCATGGATTTTCCCTTTTGGAAACCGTATTGGTGGTCAGAAATCAGTCCGTTTCCTGTAAAGAATTTGGTTATACTATTGTTTATAATCGATTCCAAAAGTTTTCCACAGGTGCTCAGGAGACAAAGTGGTCTAAAGGCACTGGGAGATGATAGGTCTTTTTTCTCGGATTTTAGCAGGAGGATGAGGTTACATCTTTTCCAGCTGCTTGGGAATTTTCCTGCACTTAGGGCTTTTTCGAAGGTTGGTATAAACCACTCTGGTTTTACCCTTGTGATCGCCTTTGTGATCTCCGGAGGGATACCGTCTGTACCTGCCGCCTTCTTCGATCTCATGCCTTGTCCTGCTACTCTTATCTCGTCAGTTGTTATGTTAGTCAATGGCTCCAAATTGGTTAGTCTTGTCCATTCTGTTTTGTCTTTTTCCGAGAAAAGTTGCCGTATGATGCGGTCTATGTCTTTGTCCGTCGGCTGAACTGTTGTCGTCTGTCTCGTTCTTTTCATAATAAGTTTATAGGGTTTCCCCCATATATCGTCCTCTATTGTCTCTATCAGTTCAGTCCATTTTTTGTCCTTTTACCTTTTTATTTCTGTCGACAGTTTCTTTTTTAGGTCCATATATGTCTGTTTTGCGTCATTTATTTCTGTCGCATTGTCCTGTCTGCGTAATTTACGTTGGTATGTGCGTCTACCTATGATACAGTCACGTCTAATGTCAGCTATTGTTTAGGTCCACCAGTTGGCTGGTTTACGTTTATCGTTTGTACTTTTCGTCCTTCGTTTCATGTTTTTGTCGCATAACTTTCTCAGTTCTACTACTGTCATTTCTTTTGCGCTGTTTACTTGTTTTAGTTCAGTTATGTCCTTTTCTAGTTTCTCCTGACATAACGTTTTCATGTTCCAGCCCAATGTACTGTCAGGCGTTGTTTGTTATTTGTCTACGAATGTGTCTAGTCGTGGTGTCACTTGAAAAGTTATTAGTCTATGTGGGCTGTACGTGAGTTCGTCTTCGTCAGTAATCCAGTTTTGTATTCGGTCTGCCAGTCTGTCCGTACACGCTGTCACGTCTATGAACGATGTCCCGTTTGCATTTGCAAAGGTCGGTGTATCGCCCGTGTTCGTCACAGTAATGTCGTGTCTGTATAGCAGCTCTGACAGCATTCTTCCTCTTCGGTCCGTTATAGGTGACCCCCAATCAGTGTGCTTCGCATTGAAGTCTCCAGTTATGATAGAAGTGCCAGAGTTAGCTAACATGTAGTCAAGTTTGTCAAGTAAGTCAGAGTACTCATGTATATCGCAGTTAGGCGACGCGTAGCAAGAGTAGAGTCTATAGTCGTCTATTTCCACCCAGGTAATTTCCTTTGTTGCTGCAAAGTTCCTCACCTTGGGTTACCTACTAAGTATCTTTATTGCGCAGTCACATCTTGTCTTGTTTTCCTTATAGATCCAGCCTACTTGGTTCGTCATTGTGTTGTAGTTTGGTTCTGTCCTAGCAGTATGTCCGCCTGTCTATGTGTCATAATCCAGTTGGTCGCGCTGTGTGCGTCTCTGCTCCTGTTGAGATTTAATTGTATTATGTTTAGCGTCATAGTCGTGTTGATTTTTGTCTGTTAGTCTGTCTCTTTGTTCTAGTGTCTCGTATCAGTCGTCTAAATGTGGGACATTCCATAGTGCCTGTCCTATGCTTTTCCTCACAAGTAAAACAGTGCGGTGGTTTTTTGCACTCCGTCACGTCGTGTGCCTCTTCCCCGCATTTAATACATTGCGTCCTCGTATCTGGTGCTGTGCATTTGCTTTCGATATAGTTAATGTCGTAGCATATGTTGCACCTTGGCACGCTTATTCGTTGTAACCGATTAGATTATTTGCTTTGGATATCCAAATACGCCAAATACGCCTAGAAAATCACCTATCACCTCCTCCGAGCCTAGAGTCCATGTAGGCTTTGCTATCGTGAACTAGTTCTGTATAATCGCCCATGTGCAATGCTAAAGTTTAACTTAATGTCTTTGTCTGCATTATCACTCTGTAACTGTGTTGTTTTTTGCTGAACTCTATCGTCCTGTAGCTGCACAGTTAAGAACCAGTCCGCCTGACTTATGTTTACTACGCTAAAGCAGGATTTCGACTTAAAGCGTCCGCATGCTGCATTTTGACGCCTGGGCGATATTCTAACTTCATATCGTACTCCTGTAATGCCAGCCGCCACCTAGCAACTCGACACACTAGGTCACGTTTTGCCATTGTTGCTCTTACCGCCGAACAATCAGTTACCACAATAAAATGAACGCCTAGTAGGTATATTCGGAACCGCTTTACCACTTCTACGATCGCCAAACTCTTCAATTCATAAATATGATACATTTGTTTATGTTTAGTAGTTGCTCTGTTGAAATAACTCACTGGTTTTAATTCATTATTCTCCTATACTTGCAATAGTATTCCGCCTGATCCTAGTTTGCTTGCATCTGTATGTAATTTTGTAGCTGCGCCGCTGTGGTATATCGCCAAGAGTGGTCGATTCGTAAGTTTGTCAGAGATAATTCGCCTTTTGGTTCCCTCGCCAAAACACGCCCCGCCTTCAATGTGACTGCTGCGTTACTACGTGTCATCAATGACATGATCGCCTCGTGAGAGTAGGGTAACAGTTCGCCACATGTAGAGAGTATCACCGTCTTCTCTTTCTCCTGGAGGGCCCTTGATTTCAAGGTCATCAGCTCGCCTGCTTCTCCTCCTTCGATGATTACCCTGACAGGGGTAGCGCCCACATGGTTGATGGTGATCGCCTTTTTAAGTCTTATAGTGACATTTTCCGCCGGTGTCGCATCCAAGGTTATACGCCTTATAAAATCACTTGGATGTTCTCGTCGTAGGTGCACTCGCCCTGCTAGCATCTTTAGGACGACGCCTTCTTCCGCCAGACCCAGTTAAAATCATATCCGTACCAAATAAGTCGCAGTCTGTGACTAACGCCGTTATATTAAATAGTATCTCGTCGACTTTAATTTGAAGAGATACTCTAACCTACGCCTGTGATACATTACCGCCAAACCCTTTTAAGAGTGTAGTGTCGTCTTCTCGCCTTAACGCCAGCCGGGGTTCGCACTCGGCACTCGCCAGATTGTGTTGACTACCTGTATCTAGATAAACACGCACCATTTCGCTGTTTGAAGTATACGCCAACTTCTTATACTAAGTGTCTGGTTCGACTAACAATCTCACATTTTTATTACTATCTTTCTTCTTGCTTGCAGTCTGCGTTGCTAGCCTAGCTCGCCGTAATTCGGGACAGTCGCAGGCCATATGCTTGCCGCTCTTGCACTTGCTGCACCTGTCAAGCCGCGGGTGTGGACAATCGCGTCTAAGATGCGACGACATCTGCTGGCAATTGAAGCACCGGATCAACTGCTTACCTCGCCTAGATGTCTGCTCCGGTTGCACGTCGATCCTCGGTACCTTCGCCTTGTTTGCGTAGTTGGTTGGCACGCCTTGTCTCTTTGGTTTCGCCGCCCCTGCCTCATACTCTGTTATTTCCGCCAGGAACTTCGAGTATAACTCCTGCGTAGTCTTACAATTGGAAGCTCGTGCACCCGCCCGCAGCGCTTCGGGAATCCCATGAGTGAGTAGCGATACTGCCTTATCGCCCCCGATTTCACACCTACCACAAAGCGCAATTTTTGCACGGTAGTGGTGAGTCGCTGTCTCTTCTGGGCTCTATACCCTCGCCAACAACTCCGTCAACATCGCCGCGTAGTCGTATTGACTTGGGAACACCTGACTAAGGAACGCCAGACTGAGGGACGCCTTTCACTCGGTCCACAACAAATTGTATTTATCCAGGCTTTTTTTTTTAGCTTTGCCTGCATGATATATGCCCGTTCTTAGTGTGTCCAGCCATGGATTATGCCTACGATTTTTGCTAACTATCGTTTACCATTATTGTCGCAATCATCTGGATCGAACGCATCCAGTAAATCGCCGCCTGCGCGCATCTCTCTCCGTGACTATGACTCACTATCATCGCGTGATATGCGACTACGTGATGCACGGTTACGCGATGCGCCATTATCCTTCGAACAACCAGGTTGTGGTTCATACCTGTTGCCGCCATCTTGTTTCTCGCCCGCATGTTTTGTTAGCTGCCGCTAACTTCTGAAGAAGATCGAGCTACCTGCTCGATCTTTTTCAGAAGTCCGCCTTCGAGCAGCTTTTCTACGAAGTGACATGCCTTGTCTTCCTCGTTCTCTCGCTCTGCCTCTGACGAGCCGCCACTGTCAGAACGACGCCGTGCACTCATCTTGACTGCCTGTCAAGATTCACCAAAACACACACTTTTTACCACACCGCACAATTCCGCCACTAGCCCGTGTGTCTATTTCACTTTATAACTGTTACGGGTAATTTTCAAACACAGAAATAATTATAACAATAGTTTATTAAACAATAAACAACGCCAAAAAAACAGAGCACGCCTCGACCGCCCACGCCAACTGCTAAGTTCTTAATGCCGCCGCATCTGCTTACGCGTCAGCAGATTCCCGCCCAGTTGTCGTGTTGCATCACCTCGCCCGGTGTTGCACAATCTCCGTTACACATTTATAGGTTCTTCTGGTGCGGAATGAGCAGTGTCGGTTGTTAGATTTCCTAATTCTCTCTCTATATCTTCGACATTATTTAATAAGGTATCTACCGATTCATTTGAATGATTTTTTAGAAAATTATCGATTTCTTGTGAAGTTGCGAAATTGTGAGGTAATTCGTAAATATTAATTTGGGTATTAGTGTCTTTAAAAATATTATTTAATAATTGAATTAATTTTGATTTTCCTAATTTGTTAAACCTGCATGACAGATATGGCATATTGATTACAAATAGGTCGTTTTTGATTAAATAAACCCTTAAAGTAGTAAGACAAGATTTGAACTGTTTCAAGTTAGCATCTTCTTTGTAGGTGTCTTTTGTATACAAATGTATAATTATTTATTTTCAAAATTTTGAATAATCATGTTTTGGTTTTTGTAGTTAGTCTCACAGTACTTTTTACTAGCAAATTATTTGTCTATTTTTTAATGCTGGGATTACTCTCTCCTGTAATAATGTTAAATAGCTCTCACCAGTTAAATTTTCATTTATAAAAAATGGCCCCTCTCATTGATCTTGTATTAACCATGCTCAAGTATCTTTTTGAGATCGTTGTGTTCGAGTGGTATTGTACAGGTGTAAATTTTGACGATTCTAATACCTACAATTTTGTGAATTTACTTCCCCATGAATATAAAATATCGTTTTATCCGTAAATAAAATTCTGTTCAATAATATTTCCTCAGTATTAACTTTATCTATCAGTTTCGCAAAAAATATTTCTTCGTTCCGTATCGCGTAATAACTCTTAGTGATTTTGGTATTTATAACTCTTAAAATGTTGTTATCTTAAATCCTTGTATACTGTACTTTGACTAGTGTTTACAATTTCCTAGATTCTTTTCGTTGAAAGGGTATTGTCGTTTTTAATTAATTCCATAATTATTCTGATTTTCTAGTTGTGTTGTCCATTGACGCATCCTTTAGTTCCGAAGTCATTATAAATTTTTGTTATAGTTGTTCTACCGGGTCGTTTACTAAAAGTTAATGCACATAAGTCAGAATCTTATCGTAAGTTCATGTTAGATTTATACCAATTTATTATTTGAACTTTTTCTTTAACAGTATACATTTTGAAATATGACACTTTTATGATTTTAACAAGAAATACGCCTATGTCCACGATAAAAAAATACTCTCGGTATGTCTATATATATATATATATATATATATATATATATATATATATAAGTTAAATAATCGGGTTCGACGATTAAGAAAAAAAATTATTTTATTTGAATTACAACGGAAGATTAGATACAATATTTAATTCAAGTTTACACTACAGTCTCTCAACTATGACTGACTAAAATAATACAAAATGAAATTATGTTAAAAATGCTTATAATTACAAAATATAATATAGTGGAAAAATACTGTAAGGGGATCTTGTTTGGATCAGCAGTTCCTGTGGGAATGGATGATCTAACTCCTCCCGCCTAAGAATGAGCGCCGCCGGTGAGGATCAGCTGGGGTTGTTTATGGCTGGGGGTTGAAGATGTGGCTATTTGTTGAAGTTCTGCGTTCTGGTCTTCTACGGCTCGGGGTTGTCGCTGCTGGAGTCTTTTCTGGACGAACACAGCGAAGACGATACTACCAATAATGATTACGATGACGTATAATGTTATTATGGAGTAATCGGTGCTGTTCAGGGTGTCATCTTCTTCAATGTTGTTGATTGTGTTTAGGGGTAGTCTTAGGTCTTCAATCTTGTTGATGTTGATTGACATAGTAGGAGCTTGGTTTGCGTCGAAGGTAATGTGGAAATCATCTAAGATTATTGGTTTTCCAAGTGTAATGACTTTGAACTTCAGTGTTTGATTTTTGAATTTCAAATCACAATTGTTGTCGTTTATTAGGAATATTCCTTGTAGTGACTTGTATTCATCGACTTGTTGACATGAAGCGTGGATTGTTTCGGAATGTGGTAGTATTGCCAGGAATTGATTAATTTCTTCGATGATCTCTATGTGATTTTTGTTGATATTAATTTTTGTGTACCGGCAATTTTTGTTACTGTTGTGGAGGATTATATTTCTCTCGCAGGCTTCGTCGAGTATATCTTCCGCTACATTGGGACATTGATGGACTGGTCCTTTTGTGCATACGCCATTCAGTGATTTTATGTAGTCATTAGATTTAAAAAAATAATTTTTATCGGGAATGACGGTCACGAATTCAGTTTTGAGTTTTGTGGGAACAGGGATTAAGTGAAATAAGTGGAATTCAATTTCGTGATTAATAGGTATTTCTAGAAAGTATATGATTTTGTTTGAGATTGATTTACAATTTACAGTTATCAAGTTTTCGAATTCTAGCATATTATCTGGAGTAGGTTCTAGAGGGAATTCGTTGTTGTAGTATTTATGAATTTTGCTAAGTTCTAAATAGAGATCATTAATTTTGATAATACTCGGGTGCATTACATGCAGTCTGCAAAATGTTAGGGAATTTTCTACATCTTGTAGGATACCAAAAATCATACTAAACAGGGTGTTTAATTGATTGTAAATGTCGTGAGTGACAAGTTTGTTCCATGAGTGAGTTCCACTGATAACTACTTGGGTCAACTGCTCTATTTTTGATTTCAGTTCTAGTCCATTATGATTCATTATATTTATAGAATTGTTAAATTGTTCTATTAGTTGATGGTTAATAGAATATTGGTTTTTGACTTGTTCATTTAATTTATTTTGATTGTTTTCTAAATGTTTTAAAATTTTGGTGTATCTTTTTTCGTCTTCCGCGTCTAAATTACCAGTTATTGTTTTAACAATGGTCCCTAAACCGTTTATTAGTCCTCTCTTATGTGTAGCTTTATTGAAATCTTTAATTAAATGGCTAAACTTATCGTCTATAGCATTTTTTATATAACTAACTGTCTTATCATAGGTAACGGATTCTGTTAAGCTAATATTATTGCTATGAATGGCTTGTTGCAATGATTTGTGTTGTGTTTTTAAGTTTTTATACTGGTCAAGTATAGGTTGCAGGTCGTAGTAGTGTAAGAAAGTATGTGTTGTCTTTTGTAGTCTTGCTGGTCCTAAGTCGATTGTTAGTAGTCCAGTGTTATGTGTTATGTTTTTAATTCTTAGTCCGTGGACGTATGTGAGCAAGAGGGATCTGCAATATTTAATTTTGAATTAGTGTTGTTATTGATTTTTCTAGGTCTTTTTATGTTTGACAGATGAATTTTCGGTTGTTTTTTGTTATCTTTAGGATCTGTTATTATAGTGGCGGTTTTTAGTTCTTTATTGACGCGCTTAATTTGTTCTTTTTTGAATTTTGCATTTTTTGTCTTATTCACTTTTTGCTTGTTGTGCACATATACTATTTCCGGATTTTTCGGTAAATTTTCGCGTTTCTCGTTTAGCTTTCCTATGATATTTGTCTTATCGGTCTGTAATTTTAAATTAATATTTTTATATGCTAATTTTGTTTTTTCGCGATGATTTTGAATATAGTCTTGTGTGATTTGCTTTTCGAGTTCTATGTCCAGAGGTGAATTTGTTTCGAAGTGCCCATTTATTATCTCGATTGGTTTAAGATTAGTGGAACTGTGATTTGTGTTGTTATATGCTAGTAAGGCATAGTGAACTTTGTTTTCTATTGTTTCGTTTTTGAAATTTGCTTGCAGATTGAATAGCCGAATGTGTTCGATAAGTGTAGAGTGAAAACGTTCTACTAGACCGTTGGAATTTGGATGTTGCGAACTAATAAAATGGATTTCGATTTTATGTAGAGTTAGTAATTCTCTAATAACGTTATTTTGAAATTCTAGACCGTTGTCGGATATGATTAGTGCGGGAATGCCATGATGTGAAAAGAATTTGGTTAATTTGTTGCAGATTTCTATAGCGTTTGTTGAATCTAGTAAATAGGCTTGGGCATATTTGGAGAATGCGTCAATAATAGTTAGGAATTTGCGGTTTTCTAAGCTCAGAGTGTCAACGTGAATTGTCTGGAAAGGTTTGTTAGGAGTTGGGGTTATGTTATATTGAGTTTTTATTGGGTTTCGTTCGTATTTAGATTTTAAACAGATTTCGCATTGGTTTATGTAGTCGCTAATATCTTTTATCTGGTTAGGCCAGTAATACAATTTTTTAATTTGATTATGTGTTTCTTGAATACCTCTATGGTTGTTTTTCCCCTCGTGATAATTTTTTATTGTTTCAGATATGTCAAATTTATTTTCTATGTCTATTAATTTAGAATTGCATTTAACAAACTTTAGTTCAGAATTTTTGAAATATTTTTGTAAGGTTACGCTAAATTTTTCGTAGATAGGGTGCTCGAAGTATAAATTATATTTTACATTGGGTACGATGTATTGTTTAATAAAATCTATTACATCGTTTTCAAAATTGTTTTTTGAGATTTGAATGTGAAGTCTCATTTTATCCTCGTGTATCTTGGAAATTTTGGGTTTGTCTGGGGAATGTATTACTTCTGATATTCTTACCTGATTTTTACCTACGTTTACAGGGCTTTCACTGATGGGGATTCCAGTGACAGGGTGTTCAGGATTTGAGTGTATTGTTGCGACTGTTTGGTCTTGTATTAGGTCATTGTCTTGTACGCTATCTTCTATTTCTACTACTAGAGAATCGCTGTCGTTTTGATTTTTGTTTTCAAATTTTTTATTGAAGTTTTCCATGTATTTAAAGAATGTATCACTATTTGTGTCATTTGTTTCGTTGGTGTTGAGATTAGGTGTGGTATGTGGAGGTAGTGTGTATACGGTGATTATTATGTTCGTATTTTGGAAGATAAATTCGAGCATTAATTTTACGTCATCCCATTGTAATAAATCTTTTCCGCAGCCTATTTTCGGCATGCTTAAACATTTTATTTTGTTGTTTAAGCAGAAAGACTTAAGATTTAATAAGGTGTAAAATATATCGGAATGTTCGGGGAGATCAGAATAATTATTTTTTGTAATTAAATAAATGATGAATCTATTTTTGTCTTTTAAATATACTAAATTGTGTAATTTAGGATTTTGGTTTTGCAAGATGTCTATGTTTTGAAATCGTTTTCTAAAATGTTTTGCTATACCAGCTGACATTTTTAGGTCTTTACTAATACAGTGTGCTAAACTGTCCGTAAATGGTGCATCGAATAAATTTCCTTCTACTTCGATAATTTTATAATTAGTGTCAATGGTGTCTCTGTTTTCTGAAAAATGTGTTTGTATTTGTTATTCTGTGGTATGTTTTTTGTGTGTGTTGGGGATTTGTGTTCAGGATTTTCCGGTGGGAGTGGGATGCGACTCAGTGCGTCAGCGTTTGTGTTTAGTTTACCCTTTTTATAGATAATTTCGTAGTCGTACTCTTCTAGTTTAAGACGCCATCTTACTAATTTTGAATTTGGTTCTTTTAGAGAAAATAACCACTGTAGAGGTTTATGGTCCGTAATAATTTTAAACTTTCTGCCAAATAAGTAAGGTCTGAAATATTTCGTGGCCCAAACAATCGCGAGTAGTTCTTTTTCTATTGCGGAGTAATTTTGTTCGCTGTCATTTAATGTTCTACTTGCATAAGCGATTGGCAAATCTGAACCAATAGAGCCTTGAGATAGGATAGCACCGATAGCAAAGTTGCTCGCGTCGGTCGTCAGGTTAAAAGGTTTCGAGAAGTCAGGGTATTGGAGGATGGGTTCGTTAATTAAAAGATTTTTGCAGGTGTTAAAGCATGCAATGTATTCGGGATTTTGGATATTTATTATGGATCCTTTTTTGAGGCATTTAGTAAGAGGTTTCGTGATATCTGCAAAATTTTTAATAAATTTTCTATAATAGCCTAATAATCCGAGGAAACCTTTTATTTGTTTAGGAGTTTTGGGTACAGGGTAGTTTTTA
Source organism: Stenolophus ochropezus (assembly GCA_035578165.1). Classification (NCBI taxonomy): domain Eukaryota; kingdom Metazoa; phylum Arthropoda; class Insecta; order Coleoptera; family Carabidae; genus Stenolophus; species Stenolophus ochropezus. Next base: position 629,642 of record JAQOWZ010000034.1, read on the forward strand.
ATGGCCAGGATTTTATCAGGATTGGGTTTTACCCCTTCGGATGTGACTACGTGTCCTAAATATGCGACTTCTCTTCGTAAGAATTCAGACTTATCCATCTGAATTTTTAGATTAGCCGATTTGAGTCTATCGAATACAGCTCGCAGACTTTCGAGATGTTCTTGTAGACTAGTACTAAAGATTATAACATCATCTAAGTAAACAAGACAGATGTTATTAGTTAGATTCCTTAATACATTGTCCATTACACGCTGGAAAGTAGCAGGTGCATTTTTTAGGCTAAATGGCATTCTCAAAAACTCATAGTGCCCGTTTTCTGTCGAGAAAGCCGTTTTTTGGATGTCATCTTCGTGCATCTCAATTTGGTGGAAACCCGAGGCCAAATCTAGGATGGTAAAATATTGGCACCTTCCGAGTTTATCTAATAGCGTGTTAATATTTGGGATAGGGTACTTGTCATCGATGGTCTTTTCGTTTAGTTTGCGGTAGTCGATGACCATCCGCCACTTTTTCTTCCCGGACGCGTCTAATTTCTTGGGGACAATCCACACGGGTGAAGACCACGGTGAATGTGACGGCCTAATTATATTTTGTTTTAACATTTTCTCGGTTTGTTCTTCTACCTCTTGCCTGTGGATTTCAGGGTATCGATAGGATTTTGTGTATATCGGTAATTCGTCTTTAGTTCGTATTCTGTGTCTGATTTCATTTGTAAATGTAAGTGATTTATTGTCTGTGTGAAATATGGAAGAATATTCTTTAAGTAATTTTGTGACAGCTAATCTTTCTTCAGAATTCATATGTTCCATTCTAATTTGGGATAAATCGAAGGATGGTTTTGGATATTGATCACTAAAATTTATATTATTTATTTCGAAATTTTCTAAGGGTTCTGGGAGAATTTCGCTAAGTTGTACATTCATAATTTTGGGAATATCATTGGGATTTATAACAGGATAAAAGAAAGAATGATTTTCGATTTTTGCAATTCCTTCTGGAATTATCAAATTATTTAAGTTTGTTTCTGGAATAAATGCTTCACCGTTCTCTATATTATTTGTGTGAAATTTTATAATTTTTTCTGACTTTGGTTCTACTTGAGTGTAGTGTGGACGAGGCTTTAGCTGATGATAGTGGATTTTTATCTCCCGAGTCGGTGTCATAATTTTATCGCGTGTAAGGTCGATTAACGCTTCTAAATGTTTTAAATTATCAAGGCCTAACAATATGTCAAATTGATTATGAAAATCAAAAAGATGGTATTTTAATGAAACATTTGGTTTATTGAATAATTTCGAACAAGGTAATATTAAACTATAATTTTCTAATGACGTACCGTGAGCAGTGGTAATTTTGAAGGGATCATGTTGAATTTTTTCATTATAAAATTTTTGTGCAATTTCGGGTTTTATGAAGGAACGAGTACTACCGGTATCGATAAGTACTTTTAAGCTATATTCTGGATAAATTATGAATGGCAATTCGCTCTGATTATGTGTTAAAAACATTAATTCAAATTGGTTTCCGAGGCTGGGATTTCTAAAAAATTATTCGTTGATTGTTCTGGTTCGCAATCGACGATTTGTTCGTCCGGTTCTTCGACATACGGTAGCGTCATGTCTGTGTCGTAATAATACTCGTCATTATAGTCATTTACTTCTGTGTTATGTAGTTCTTCAAACACAAATTTTGGTGTAGTTTGGGTGTACTGTCTGGGTGTGAATTGTTGTGGTCGATTATTGTAGCCTGAAGGGCCTGGTCTTGGTTGGTAAGATTGACGCGTGCTAATGCTCATTGGAGTCGGTTTTGGGAGTTTTGCATTTGGATTAGATTTGAATGCGTTTTGGTTAGGTATTTGTACGTTGTTGAATGGTTTTTGTTGGTGATACTTGGGATGTAGGTCGGGTCTGTATGTTAATTGTGGAGTGTATGATTGTCTAAATTGTGGTAGTGGTTGTCTGATTTGTAGTGGTGGCATTGGATATTTAAATTGTGTGTTGTGTATTTGTTGATTGAACTGTTTTGGTTTGTTTGTAGTATTATTAGTGTGATTTTTATACGCGCGTGTACTACTCTCGATCTGAAAGTCATTCGTCAGCATGTTTAAGGCTGAGTTCATATCAGTTGGGTTCTTTGTCGGCATAAGCGTGCCAAGTGGATCTTTTAAACCGCGTAAAAGTACTCGCAGGGCGTATTCTCTAAAATATGAAGCTAATACGGGTGCTTCGGCGGGTTTATTTAAGTTCACATACGAGATTTGTAAATTTAACAGGTCTTGAACTTTGTTATAATAGTCAAATGGAGATTCATTGCCTTGTTTTAATTCGGCTAGTTCTATACTAAGCGTATAACAATCTCTTTTGTCTGAGTACGAGTTTATAAGGGCTGTTTTAATGTCGTCCCATGATGTTATAGTGGTACTCGCTAATTGGATGGCTGCGTCGCCTTTTATTTTAGCTAATATAGACGCCATAAGAAATTCATTTTGAAAGTCTTCTGGCTGTCGTGTATTAAAGAAAACATTTACAACTTTTTCACACACTGTTGTGAATCGTGCTAATAATTTTGGATCTCCGTAAAAATCGGGGATCATATCTAAGTATTCTTTCTGAATTCTTGGTGTGGTAGCCATTTTATCTACTAAGGATAAGCTTTGAATTTCAGATAATATATCGTCTAAATTTTCTAAAGTAGGTAATGGTGAATCACAGGAAGCGACTGAATTAGTGTCCGAATCTGTATCTAAATTACTGATATCACTGGATGACATAAGCACTTACGTGATGATCAGCTTGTCCATGGATTCCTCTTGTTCCTTGTGGACGGGTGTCGGTGTCTGGAGCTCTGTGTTCAGCAGGGCCTCAGGAGATCTCTGGGTCACGATGTTCTCTCGTGCAGTGTAGAGTCTCGACGACGTTTCCGCTGTAGTTCAGGATTCCCAACAAATCGTTAAAACGAAACACGCACAATAATTTATTTTGTAATCGCGTTTGGGAATCCTACCGACTGCGCCAGTTAAATAATCGGGTTCGACGATTAAGAAAAAAATTTATTTTATTTGAATTACAACGGAAGATTAGATACAATATTTAATTCAAGTTTACACTACAGTCTCTCAACTATGACTGACTAAAATAATACAAAATGAAATTATGTTAAAAATGCTTATAATTACAAAATATAATATAGTGGAAAAATACTGTAAGGGGATCTTGTTTGGATCAGCAGTTCCTGTGGGAATGGATGATCTAACTTATATATATATATATATATATATATATATATATATATATATATATATACAAATTACATATGTATTGTTGTATTTCACAATAATTATAATTGTCAACATTTTTAGCTGTACTTTTCCACTTGTTTAGCAATGTAATATAAACCCCTGTGACTAAGATAAGTTGTTCATTCCTTTCTGAATTCTCTTGTATCAACATTGTTACTGCATTAAATTTTTTTTTGAAATATTTAAAATTGGCGCAAGTATTATAGTCATGAGAGTTCTAAATAACTTGGGGTGCTCGAGGGGGGAAGGTGAGGCAGGGGTGCGGGGAGGGGTCAAGCGGGTTGGGGTCATGCGCCGCCAGCTGCCAATGGTGACGTCATGCGCCGCCAGATGCTGTTGAGGACCTAGCCAACATCTTAAGGACCTAGCCAACGCCTTAAGGACTTAGCCAACGTCTTAAGGACCTAGCCAACGTCTTAAGGACCTAGCCAACGTCTTAAGGACCTGGCCAACGTCTTAAGGACCTAGCCAACGTCTTAAGGACCTAGCCAACGTCTTAAGGACTTAGCCAGCGCCTCAGTTAACGCTCCAAGAATAATCTTTGTTATATACGTTTATTGAAAAAAATACTATTGCCTGACAACGATTCGAACCCAGGACCTTCGGTTTAGGAAGCCACAACGCTATACACTGTGCTTTTTGGCTGCTTCTGCGCGACGCGTGTCGGTGTGTATGGTAAGCAACGACTCGGCCAACGTCTTAAGGATCTCAGCATAGGTTTTATGGATGGTAGGTACACCCAAAATGATGACTCATCTCTTGCGCAAGTTTTAATTTCACGCATTGCAGTTTGTAATTATTTAATTACTCACTAATTGATTTAATTTTATGCACCCCAATAACGAACTTTGAATGATTCATTTTTTCAATTAAGCACTTATTATTGTGAAAACATCTGTTTATGGATATAGGAATGGGATGTGAAGGTTTTTTACAAAAATAAGAACAATTTTTATTATATACGTTTATCTAAAAGTATATTACACAGTTCATTACATAAATTATTAAACTATTATTTTATACTTATAAACTAAAACTATAGCCATGTGGATAGGTATCTGGAAAAAGATAGTTAATAATTCTTTTGTCATAATATGCACTTAAAACTAATTTATTTTGTTTAACAGTATATACATTGTGTTCGTTTGATGAAATCAATGTTTGGGATTTAACTACAGATTCATTATTGAAAAGACAGTTAAAATAATCATTAAAAGTTATACTTTTCATCGTAGCTTTTGTGACTCCTTTAGCTTTCATACTTACCTCAGGTTTAATGCTATTTAGAGTTTTGTAAGCATACATTTTTGCTCGAAGTCCAATGAAATGTGTCATTATACTACCATTATTTTCATCTTTCATCAGACCGACAACTTTTTTATTAGCCAAAGGTATGTCATAAATATTATCTAAAGGATAATCGGAAGTGTCAAATTTTAGAATATCTCTTTTTATAATTTCGTAAATGTTAACATTTTTGAAGAAATAAATTAAACTGTCCGTATCAGTATAACAAAGTTCAGCATTTTGATTGAAATTTCGTTTTATATAATTGTAGTGAAAATTATAAATATAAGTTTTAGAAATATTTAAAATCGAAAATCCAACGTAAATAGGTTTATTGAACACTACTGACTTTTTATTCATTTCTGCAATTATTAAATCTTCGTCTAATATTGTACAGCTGTGAAAATTGGGCTTAGCTATAAGATTATTTGCTCCATGTCTACCACCCCATTGAGTCACTACCCTGACATCTCTATGTTTTCTTGTGTTTTCCATGTTTTTTCCGAAGATTGCATTATTCATTAACTTGAAATAATTCTTTTGAAATTCATTATTTGATTTTTTCCTCAACTCAGTATTTAGATCAATGTAAGACTTCAACCAGGAGCTCTGTTTAAATTTTAGAATTCTATGAATTTGCCGTATTCGCAATCCTGAATTTATGCATTGTTTTAAATGTTTGTAATGAAAAACATAGTTCTTTTTGTTATATAAGTTAGCAATTAGTTTGGATTGCTTCGATGTAGGTGGGGTAAAATTTTCAGGGCACAAAGGCAAATCTTTATCTATCTCATGCAAGTCTTTGGGGTAAGCTAAATACACTTCGAAAATGTAACTGGTGTTAGAATTTTCTGAAATGTTTATTATATTATAATATTCACATTTATCAACCCAGCTAAATTCTCCATAAGGCAGATATTGACTCATTGCACGGGGGTAAGGAATCTTAACGCTTTAGCGGGAAGACTCCAGGGCTGAACCGTTGGGGGATGCCAAGACCGTCCGTGCGGTAGCCTATGCTACCACCCTTCACGAGGTGCCCCTGTTTAAACTAAACACGGCGGATCTAGACGCGTAGGTCGATAAACTACCCAAAGCCAAGGTGTGAGCTATCGTGCCGAGGGCTGAATGGCACAGTGGTCATTGTGTCGCGAACGATGCCGTTGTGGATACCGGGCGACCTCCCAACGTATTTAGCCTTACCTCCGTACTGCGGGGCCCTGCGGAGGCGGACCACCCTTTCCCTAGCTACTCGTGGGAACACTATGGCTTCCTTACCTCTTACATCTAGCTCCGTGTCTGTGTCGTCTAATCCTTCTCCTAACCCTAATCCTACACCCACGCCTAACCCCTCGAACCCGATTCCCGCGGGTGAGAGAAAAACCCTGCAACCGGCTAGGGCTTCCGAAAGGAGGAACAGGTCGGGCCCAGAGAAACGGCGTCAGCGGAAGGCTAAGGCCGCAGCAATGGAGTCTCTGGAACAGGGACCCAACGCTGCTCAAGGTCAAGGCCAAACCGATGGTGGAAGGGCTCCAAAGGGAGGTGGTCGGAAACGGCCATCAACCATAGGGGAAACACCACCAAGCGCCAAAAAGGTTGTGAAGAGGCCTAAGGTCCCAGACCTAAAACCTCGTAACTACGCGCATGCTGTCAACTGCGACTTGAAGGTGGCGGTGGTTCAAGGGACTTACCCTGATCACTACCTCTCTGAGGAGCAGAGCGCAGCTATCCAGCACGCGGTCATCGGTGCCCTGGACAAGCTCCCCGCTGGGGGCTTTGTCCCACGGTTCCATGAATCGTACCTCGCGGAGGGCGCTTTGAAGGTGACCTGCGTAGACCCCGAGTCTAAGGAGTGGTTGCGAGACTTACTCCCGAAACTCGCACCGTGAGAGGGTGCTGTACTTCACCTGGTGGAGAGAGCGGCCCTTCAGAAACCTATTCGTGTGCCAGTGTGGTTGCCGGGCCCTGTTGAGGAACCGAAAACTGCTCTGGCCCGTTTAGGTAAACAGAACGGCGGACTCGTAGTTGAGAGGTGGCGGGTTTACGACCGGAAGGAGGAGGCTCCAAAGGGGCAGCTTCTTATTCTGGGAGTGGATGCTGCCTTTTGCAAGGCTCTAGAGGCCGTTGATCTACGGCCCTTCTTTGGGATGACCAGGGCGGTTGTAAAACTGCTCGGAAAGCCCGAGAAGGCGAGGGGAGAACAGCCGTCAACCAGCAATGGGTGATAAAGGACTGTACTTCACTCAGATCAACTTGCAACACTGCGCTGCTGCCTCTGCGGTAATTAGCAGACAGCTGTCAAAGTTGCACACACACATACTACTGATTCAAGAACCTTGGGCGTACAAGGGTCAAATCAAAGGTATAGATAACAAAATTGGTACAGCTTTTTACTGCACCGATGAAGAACGACCAAGGACATGCGTTTTTGTTGCAAAACATATTAATGCGACCTTGGTGCCCAATTTCTGTTTCAGGGACCTGGTGGCCGTCCTGATTCAATATATGGAGGGAGATATAAAACGAGAGGTCGTCGTGTGCTCCGCTTACCTCCCATATGACTCACCAACACCGCCACCTTCAGAGGAACTGGTTGCACTGATAGAGTACTGTCGAGTCAAGAGGCTAAGTCTTCTTGTGGGATGTGACGCTAACTCGCACCACACAACGTGGGGGAGTATGGACATAAACCCTAGAGGACAGGCCCTTCTCGAGTACCTATCAACAACGGATTTAGAAATTCTAAATCGCGGCAGTCGTCACACCTTCGTCACTCGTACAAGGAGTGAAACTTTGGATATCACCTTATGCTCTCCGAGAATATTACGTGATATAGTAGACTGGCATGTGTCAACAGAGCCGTCTCTATCTGATCACAGATATATCTGTTTCAGATTGCAGGCAGCCGAGCCAGAACCATCGACTTACAGGAACCCGCGACTCACTGATTGGGACTCTTTTAGAGAGGATCTGTCGGGGAGAATGAGTCCCAGTTAGCCTGAAAACCATAGAAGACCTTGAAATGGCTCTAGAGCACTTCCAAAGGGCCATTTTAACTTCTTATGAAGACAACTGCCCCCTTAAAACGAGGAAATTGACAAGCGGAGTACCATGGTGGAACAACCAACTTGCGCAACTCCCTAGGGAAATACGTCGTCTTTTCAATAAGGCGACAAGATCTAACTTACCTGCAGATTGGGAAGGTTTCAGACAGGCTCAACGCAGATACAAGAAGCTCATCAGGGACTCCAAGAAGGACTCATGGAGATCTTTCTGCTCGAACATGGAATCCATGCCACGGGCGGCGAGGCTTCAAAAGTCTCTTTCAAAGGACACCAGAGGAAAACTAGACTATGTGCAGCTTCCAAACGGCGACTACACTACGTCTGATAAAGAAACGTTGAAAGTTTTACTTGAAACGCATTTCCCCGGTTCAACCGTCAGCGATACTTCTACCACAAATACAGAGGTGAGACACAGAGCTTCGCGAGAGGACTGGAGGATCGCATCTGAAGTGGTAAGCTATAATAAGGTGCGTTGGGCTATTAATACTTTCGCCCCTTATAAATCACCAGGAAAAGATAATATTTTTCCAGCTCTACTGCAGAATGGGCTAGCATCAATTGCTGGACCGTTATGTAAGATATTTAGGTTTTGTCTGGCCCACAGATATATTCCTATGTCTTGGAGGGACGTCAAAGTCGTTTTTATACCAAAACCAGGGCGTACCAAGTACGACCAAGCGAAATCTTTTCGTCCAATCAGCCTAACCTCGTTTCTATTGAAGACCCTGGAAAGACTGATTGACAGGCACTTACGTGACGGGGTCCTACAACGAGTACCCTTTCACAGCAACCAGCACGCATACCAGACCGGTAAATCTACCGAAACGGCCCTTCACCACTTGGTAAAAAGAGTGGAGACGGTGCTCACGGATAGAGAACTGGCTCTGGGCACGTTTCTGGACATCGAAGGTGCTTTTGATAACAATTCTTCTGAATCCATTTGCGCAGCAGCTGCGGCTAGAGGTATTGCACCCACACTACTGGAATGGATACGCTCCATGCTCACGCGACGCAAAGCAACAACCACCCTGAGAGACATCAGAGTCGACATTGACGTCAATAGAGGCTGCCCACAAGGAGGAGTATTATCTCCTCTGCTATAGTGCTTAGTAATTGACAGTCTTATAACAGCTCTTAATGAGCTAGAATTTTATACACAAGGATACGCTAATGACTTAGCTATTCTAGTTGTTGGTAAGTTTTCAAACACTATATATGTGCTCACCCAGCGGGCTCTAAATGTTGTAGAGAACTGGTGCCGACAGAATGGGTTATCAGTCAATCCCACGAAGACTGAGCTAGTTCTGTTCACAAACAAGAGGAATACTGGTATTCCAAACCTCATCCTCTTCGGTCAACCGCTACAACTCTCACAGTCAGTGAAGTATCTAGGTGTCACCCTAAACTCTAAACTGACATGGAAAGAGCATGTAGAAGCAGTTGTGAAGAAGTCATGCGCAATTTGGTGGTCGTGCAGACGAACCTTAGGTAAGACAAGGGGAATAAAACCATATATAGCTTTTTGGCTGTACTGTGCGTTGGTTAGACCTGTAGTTACTTACTCGGCTGTGGTTTGGTGGCCCAGAACGTCCGTTTCTACAGTTAGGGCTTCACTAAATCACATCCAAAGAATAGCTTGTCTAGGTATTACCGGGGCAATGAGAACAACACCAACGGCAGCAATGGAGGCCTTGCTAAATCTTCCACCACTTCATCTCAGTGTGCAAAGAGAAGCTATGGCTGCTGCATTGAGATTAAAACACACTAACCAGTGGATCACCAGGAACAACACAGAGGGACATAGCAAAATTCTGTCCACTTTGACAGAATCTTCTCTCATTCTCAAATCTGAGAGTGATTACATGCCCCCAGTGTACATCTTTGACAAACATTACTCCATATTACCTTTTTCTAGGGAATCTTGGGGAAATAACGCCCAAGCTCTATTTCAACCACAGGGACTAGTATGGTTTACCGACGGGTCTCTAACCGAAAGAGGAGCTGGTGCAGGTGTCTACGGAGAATCACCTAGAGCAAGGATGTCCTTCTCACTAGGTCTAAATTCTTCTGTTTTTCAGGCGGAGATCTTTGCAATTCTGATTTGTTGCCAAGAAAATATCAAAAGGGCTTACCGTGGTAGGCACATATATATCTGCTCGGACAGTCAAGCGGCTCTCAAGGCTCTCGACAACGTTAGAGTAGACTCAAAGTTAGTCTTTGAGTGTAGAAAAACACTGGACGAGCTCGCTAAGGGTAACTTCGTTAAGCTTATGTGGGTACCAGGTCACCAAGGCATTGAGGGGAATGAAGAAGCTGACTCTCTGACTCGTGAGGGCTCAGACAGGGCACTCATTGGACCAGAACCAGCATTCGGACTCCCCAGAAGCACAGCAAAGCGAGCGATCAGGGATTGGGTGACACGTGAACACCAAATGTACTGGTCAACTCGTCAGGGCTTGGGACAGTCAAAGCTCTTTATTCCAGGACCATCTCCTGAGAAAGCTAAGTATCTTCTTAGCCTTAATAGAAGGAAACTTAGTATTTGCGTGGGTTTCTTTACAGGACATCTCCTCAGAAATCATCTGAAAACGATCGGAGTAGTAGACGACGAGTTGTGCAGAAGATGTAGCTTAGTTGCAGAAACAACGGAACATGTGCTCTGTGAATGTCTGGCTCTGGCGGGCACCAGATACAGACACCTAGAGGCTCTATTCCTAGAGCCTTGCGACATCCAGGGCATCCCTGGCAGTAGGCTAGCTACCTTCATTGAAGCAGCGGGACTCTGTTAGGACTCTGTGTACACTCGGGTAGCACAATGGGCCTTCAGGCCTAAGTGCATTCGGCTTCTTTGAGGCCCCCCGATTACAACAACAACAACAATAACAACAACGACTCATTGCAGCTCCATACAAATTGTTAACATCAAAATACATAAGATAAGAATCATCTTTATCGGCATCGTATAAATCATTCATATATTTATTATTAGCCTCTGCATATCGTTTTATACATTGAACTAGTCCACCGCGAATTCCTTTTTCAATAAACAATAATTTGTCTACATCGGTTAACAGGTCAAGCGTTACATTTGTGTATTTTAACATTGCATCAAACGATAAAGCAGTGGCGGTATAATAGTGTAGAGCATCCAATTTATATGTCTCCAAACAGTTAATTCTAAAATTTTCAAATACATCTGCTAACAAATGAACATCCGTTGCAAGATACAGATCAGAATATTCCCCTAAAGTATTTAAATTGAAAGTTTTCCACACTTGTTCAGCGTGTGCGTAATCATTGTCACTGATATTTTCATTTTTTAACGAACTATAAAAGTAACACTGACTGGGTAGACAAGTTTCTTCAAATTTATCCCAGTTATCAAGGTACTCGTACGGAAAAACTCCTTTCCTAGATAATAATTTAAACTTATTTAAGTCTTTACAAAAATTTTGGGTTATAGGCTTTTCATGATCTTTGAGATACGATGATAATTTGTCAATTGAGCTTGACATAAAGCGAAATTAATCGATGAATCTATAATTTATTTTTGTATCTTTAACGTATTTACTAAAGGATATGTAACGTTCTTTATTAATTGGAAGTAATGATACTTGCCCAGGAAAACGTTTGGTCACATTTTTAATAATGAAATGTCCATCATAATTACTGAGGTTATGAAAGACAACTGGAATTGTATGTGACTTTCTAAAATTTAAATTACAGGACTGATGTGCAGCGCCGCGAAATGCTCCTGTAAAGTGATTGTGATCACGAACTTTGATGTCTGATAATAAAAATTTCTTTCTACATATATGACATAATTTCGAGTTTAAATAGTCAGCTTCTTTTTTTTTTAGTCATATTCATTGGTATTGGGCTTTGAAATTTTTCATCTATGAATTGTGCTACTGTGTAAAGTTTATTTAGAAACCAGTCAATACAATTTTTACTTCTATTTAATTTGAAATATGACAGTGAATTATCATATGATATTTTAAATAATATGCAATGCTACTCGGAATATGCTCATGAATTTTAGTAGTATTTTCATTTTGTAAGTCTTTAGTCTTTTGTAATATGGATTCTATGTCAGCATATATTACAAAAGGCACAGTATCCTGATAAAGAAAAGTTTTGAATTTTAAATATTTATTTTCTTCAGTAGGCAATTCAACTCGACATTTATTCATTAATTTACAGTCAGCTGCACGCTTGTCAAAAATAATTTGTGTATTGAAATGATTTAAACATCGGTCACATAAAATTAATTTTCCATTATGATTTGAAATTTGTTTACTTAACAGTCTTGATAAATTTTTTATCCACATAAAATGGTATTTAGTATTATTCTTTACAGTTTTTATAATTTCATCCACTTCCATATCATCAACCTCATCACAGTTTTCATACGTCATTAACAAATGAATAAATTTATTAGTTTCCAATTTGGATAAATATGTTGGCACGACCTAATTTTTCTCTTTACCAATTGTTTCTAAAGTGTAGACATTAATAGATAAATTATTCATTTCTTTAAATTTTGGAATATTTTTTAATTGAATTGGAAAATGAATACCGTCATATTTAAGCACTTTACTAAAGTGTGGGTAAGATGATATTTGAGCTGGATTTCGGTCCGCAGGATGCAATGCAGAAACTACAGCCCACAAAAAACAATAGTTATCTTTATTTTTTATATTGATAGCAGCATGTTTACGTTTAATATCAAGCGGTAATTCAATGTATGATCCACCAAGAATAGGTGTATACTTATTAATATTTATTTTTAAGTGTAAAATTTCATATAGACTCCAACCGGAATCGCGTTCTTGAAACTCTGATAATTTTGCTATAATTTTATTAATATGTTCACTGAACCATTCTTTAATATTTGTTGTTTTTGTTATTATGCTATTGGCTGTATTAAAATATTTAATTTCTAATGCACCTGTTTTAGGCATTATGAAATCATCGCTGAAAACAAGATTAACTTTTAAATTTGACAATTTTAAAGCTTATTTAATTTTGTTTGAGAATATTCTATAGCATTTATTTAGAAATAATGATGGATCTTTATAATTTAAATTTACAATAATCCCCGTACGTATTCGAGACCCGAAACATGATTCTAAATCTTGCCAAATTAATTGTTTTTGGAATCCTGCACCATGAATACCACTTTTCGTTCGTTTTAATTTTTCACGGTAAAATTTTAATAAAGCCAAATTAGATTCTAGCTGAAATAAGTTGTCATTATTTTCATTATTTTGCTTTATAGCTCGGCAAATTAATAATATGAATTTATTAATATGCTTTAGCCAGCGAATATATTCATCGTATGTTTTTAAAATTTTGATTCCGTCAACGAGTACCTTTAAAGCTTTTGTGCTTAGTTTAGCAACGCTCAACATCGCGGTCTGTATACGGAACACGAATGACCGTTGTGCAATGATATTAGGGTATTAATCAGCAACGGGAAAATTCAACCATTACACGCATGCGCATAAATAGACCCTCATGTCTACAAGTGTCATCTGGCCAGGGTTTTATAAATAAAAATCATGGAATTATTGTAAAACATTTATTTTACAAGAGAAAAATACATTAAATATTTTTATTATTACATATTACTCATAATATTTGTTAATGGATTATAGTTAATTATTCTATCATGTATAATTAAACAATAGGCGGCTGTGTTATCAGGTATGTTTTCATTTGTTTCAAATTCCAACCTGATATCAACATTACCCGATTTCACGTCTCACTCTGATGTGAACAATCTATTACTGCTAGGGGAGCAGTAGTTAAAAACTCGTTGGGTGTGAATATAGGTTCACATGATCGCTCATAGTAAGACAATTGGAAGTGAGTGTACATGAGTAGAGATCTCCCAGTTACTCCGACGACACCCTGCTGCCCGAAATTGGGAGACGCAAAAAAAGTAAAAAAAAAACTGTCAATTTAGCTTGTTTTTAGCATAAAAATAGCAAAAAAAGTGCAAAATTTGAGCAAAAAAGATCGATTATTTCCATCTCCCATCCGCAATTGGGGGTAAAACATTTAATTTTGTGAGATTCGGGAGATGCAAATTTAGCTTGTTTTTAGCACTTTCTTTGCTTAAAATACATAAAAACTTACAAATTTTTTATTTAATAAATGTATTGTTGTGATTTGAAATGTTTTGTTGCCCCAGACGATCAAGTAGATGGTATGGCTTGCAGAAAATGTAAGTGTAAATCACATAATACTATTTTTATAAAAATATTTAGTTACGCTACTGGTTTATCTACGCCACTGTTTTATTTTAATCAAATAACACTTTCGTCAGCACTTTAAGTAGTTAAAAACTTTTCAAACAGTACGAATGGATTCATCTTTTGTAATAAGTAACTAGATTATCTATGAGTGAGTATAAATTATTATATTACAAAATAATAATGATTAAAAAACTATAGTGTCAAGAATCAAGAATTCTGTGGGCAACGATGGATTGATCGAATTGGAGCGGTGAAATGGGAATGAAGAATTTATTAAATAAATATATTAACATAATTTTATTGTACTAAATGGAGAACAAAACTAACTATGCAGGTATGTTGAACAGTGCATCATCTCAATTTAAAAAATTATCTGAATTAGAATTAGATATTCCTTATAAAGTTATATCGTTTGAAACTAGCACAGGTAATTACGGCCAACAAGTTATAGCAAATTTGGAAAACTGCAAAGTATCTTTACCAGCGAGATATAATAAATTTATTCCCCAAATTAAAGACATGAACAAAAATCCACCCAGTTTAGTTTATAAAGGTAAAATAGAAAGAAACAATAAACAAATACATGATATACAATTTATTTAAAAATTACAAAAATGTTAAAAGATATTGAATTCCATATTTGATAAGTGCGTTGAAGACATCTTCTTTGGTGCTGGTCTGTAAGTAAAAATAAAATTAGTTACTACTTTATTAACTATATAATTATACTTACATTATAATTCTCAATCGTTAGAATCATCACCGCCATACAGGATGTTGTGTTCACGAATTTCTTCAGTTATTTGCTTATCTTCCTTGTCCAAATTTTCATACTCTTCTTCCACTATATGTAGCTTAGAAGCTAATTCACGTATTCTTAATTTAAGTTTTCTTGCACTTTCCTTTTTATTTTTTTTCATTTTTTTTTTATTTTTGATTGTTTTATTATTTTATCGACCATATTACTGTTAGATTTAGCAACATCACTGAAGAAATTTGAAATTTTATTTTTAACTTTATTATTTTTAATTGTATTATTTAAGTTTTTATTTTTACTTGTATTATTTAAATTATTATTATTTTGAATACGCGTATTAACACTTGCGTTATTTATTACACTGTCTACTTTCATTGGCTCCATAATCACTGTGAAAGTACATTTTTGCTAGCACCTATATATATGCATAAGGAAAAATTCTGGAATATTCCATTTGCACATGCGTATTGTAACAGCACCGTATACGGTGCCATATTTTCCAGGCACCGGTTTTAAAATACGTGCCGCGGCACCGATTTCGCAGAGCTGACTGACTTATCAGAAATACGGTGTCAGTTTTTCTTGGCATTGTATATTAAAACACGTGTTTTAGACACCGTTTCTGTAGAAATTTATTGGTAAACATGTAATAACATATTTATGCTGATGAGAAGAATCTTCTAGAACAATTTATTTGTTTAACAGAATTTATAAAAATTCTATTAGTAATTATTGTTTGTTAAATATAAAGTCTTAACAAGTTGGATTCCGCAAGATGTAGTGGTCGGATTACTTAAGTTGCATAACCATTTAATTTTTTCTTTTTTAAATATTTTTCTACAGCAAAATAAGTAATATTATCTAAAAATTCACGTTCTTTATCGTATATTTCAACTTCACTAATTTTACCAGATTTTAACAATAACAACATATCTCTATAAAATTTATAACACTTTTTAAACTCAATCATTTTTTCTTTAATGTTTAATATTTCATTAAGACCCATTAAAACCGGACTACCAAGAGATAAAGCAACTAAAGGCACAAACGCAAGAGCAGATAAACTACTTCCCGCAAAAATTACCTCACCAATATGAAGTGCAATATTCATATTACTATAAAGTTTATAACTTTTACGGTAAACGTATTTTCTCTTTTCTAAATATTCTTCCATTTATAAATGAGAAAGAAAGGATCAGGTATTGTGAATAATTTAATAAATAATTTGCCATTTGAAGCGCATGTACCGGGTTACAATTATTGTGGGCCGGGAACTAAATTAAAGAAACGATTAGCTCGAGGAGATAGAGGTGTAAATCCTTTAGATGAAGCATGCAGGGAACACGATATTGCATATTCTCAGTATAAAGATGTACCCAATAGAAATAAAGCAGATCAAATATTAGAATACAAGGCTTGGGACAGAGTTAACAGTAAAGATTCTTCCCTGGGTGAAAAAACCGCAGCATGGTCAGTTACAAATATTATGAAAGCTAAACGTAAAATGGGTATGGGTTTAAATAATAATTTTTCTAGTAATAAATCAGTTAAAATGTCATATATACAATATGGTGTGAGTTTGTCTGAAAATCAACAAAAGAAAATTGCCAACGCAACAGACACTGTTTCAGTTCGTTTAAAGAATGAAGATTTGAAAGGTTCTGTTAAACTATCACTCACGCAAGCTCAAATTAATAAAATTGAAAAAGCAAAAAAAGACGGTAAAGGAGTAACTTTAAAATTATCACAAAGTCAAATTAAAAGAGGTGGCATTATACCTCTATTGCCAATTATAGCAGCATTAGGAGCTGCTGCTGGTGGAGCAGCAGGTATAACTCAAGCAGTACATAAAAAACAATATCAAAATAAAATGCTTGAAGAGGCTAAACGTCACAATAAAGCAATTGAAGGAAAAAAAGGTTCAGGTGTTAAGAAAACTGGTAAAGGAATTTTTTCAATAGGTGATGCTGAATGGAACAAGTCTAAAAAAAAATAAAAATTTCAAATAAAGCATTATCCGATATTGAACTAATAAATTACGCTAAACAGTTAAAAATTAAATATTTTAGAGGTGTATTTATGGATGACACATTACCTAAGAAAATAAATAAAAACGAAACTGGTATTGTAAATCTAGACTCAAACTCAGGACCTGGTACTCATTGGATTGCTTATAAGAAGATAAATAATAATATATATTATTTTGATTCGTTCGGCAACGTTAACCCAGAAAAGAAATTAATAAAATACTTTAATAGTTCAGGTAAAGCAAATATATATTATAATTATGACAGTTACCAGAAATATGATCAAATAATATGTGGTAAATTATGCTTAAGATTTTTAGATAAATAAATGGAGAGCGGAATATTTAAACTGAATAATTCTGCAAACTTAGATTCATCTGTGTTAGAAGCAAAATTTTATCCACCGCTAGATATCAGTGATGGTGAATATGAAATATGTATTAGAAAATTTAAATCAAATTTTAAAATACCCAATGTTTCGAAAAAGTTAAAAAATAACACACTTACAATTATTAAAAACAGTAAATTTGTAACATTTATTATTGAAGATGGTACGTATTCTGTTTATCATATAAAAGATATTTTTGAAGAAAAAATTGGCGATGGTTTCGTTTTAACACCCAATACTAATACCTTTAAATGTGAAATAGAATCACCGTATTCAATTTTTATAGATGATACTTCTATATTAAATTTATTAGGATTTAACAAACAAACAACTGAAGCAAACAAGAAATATATTTCAGATAACGAAATTGATATTTTCAAAATTAAATCTATTAACATTCACTGTCCCCTAGCTATAGGTCAATACGTAAACTCAAAACAAACTGACATTATTAGTGATTTTTATATTACAGTTAATCCAGGTTATGATATTGTATTTATACCTAAAAATTTGGATCGTTACCTGTTAAAAGGTAGAAATTTTATAGATTACATTAAATTAGAATTAAAAGATCAGCATGGTGAATACATTGATTTTAGAGGCGAATATGTAGAAGTACAATTTGAGATTCGAAAAATTAAATAAGCACTATTTTTTACTAAATAAATGAGTACATCACTAGTGTTCACTGGTGCTCCGAAAAGTGAGAAACAAATAATAGAAAAATATGACTATTATAAATATTACCCACAACTGAAAGATTATATAAATGATACAAATAGACGTACAACTATTAATATTAATAGTCAAGATGCTCAGTTTGATACAGCTAACAGTAATATTATTTTGAATGGTCAAATTACTTGTACAGATGTTGACTTAAAAGATGATTACAAAAATATAAAATTTGTGAAAAATGGTTATATGCACATGTTTAGTGATATAGTGTACAAAATTAATAATAAAGTAGTACAAGAAGTAAACAGTCCAGGCTATAATATTTTATTGAAAGGATTATGTGTTGCACTAAATAATGATATTCTTGAAGGTTGGGATGGTTCCAATTTAATTACTGATGATGGCTATTTTTCAATAAGTGTACCAGTTAAACAAATATTTTCACTATTTGAAAAGTATGATAAACCTGTGTTGAGAGTATCACAATCAATAGAGTTTTTAAGAAATACCAGTGACGCAAATTGTTTAATTGTTACCACAGAGGCATCGAGAAATAAAGTAAAAGATAAAGATTTGAAAATTCATTTAACCGATATAATTTGGGAAATGCCTCATATGACACTAATCATAGATGAGAAAATCAAAATCAATAAATTAATTGAATCAAATAAATATTTAACAATACCATACTTGGACTGGTCCTATACAAATCACCCAACATTCTTGGCACAATCCAAAAATTATTCTTGGTCCATTACCACTTTATCTAAAAGACCTCAATATGTTATTTTTGCTTTACAAACCAATAGACAATTTGACTTTACGAAAAATAATTCAGAATTTGATTTTTGTGATGTAGAAAACATAAGATTATTGTTTAGTGAAGTTGAATATTATCCTGCAGAAGATATGGATTTGAATATAAAATTAAACATGTTTAGCAGAATGTATTCAAATTATACCAATATTAAGAAAACGTACTATCCCAATAAAGATGCAGATCAACTGAATAACATTATTAAGAAACAAGATTTTATTAAAAAGTATCCCTTGTTTTGTTTTGATTTAACGTATAAGAGTGGAATTATTAAAGAAGGACCTACAAATCTTACAATTAAATTCACATTTGAAAAACAAGCACCAACAAACACGATGATTCACTGTATTATTGCGAATGACTCATTTGTAGCATATAGTCCTGGTGATAACATGGTAAGGAAAGAATAATTTTTATAAATAAATGGTCTGCAACAATTTTAAAATAAAAAAACTTGGTAACGGGTTGCAAAAATGCGTTATAGAACAAGAAAATATACAGTATTATAAATATTATCCTAATATAATTAGAGCTGGAATAGTAGGTTCATCAAATTGTGGTAAAACAAATATTTTAATTCGAATATTGACTGATAATAAAAACAGTTTAATCTATAGTAATATCTACATTTACTCAAAATCTTTAAATCAACCACTATACAAGTATCTTGAAAATTATGTAAGTGAAATAAATAAACATATTAAGAAACAGTATAAAATTGGTTTCTTCACATATAATAATTCAGATGATGTATTACGAGTTGAAGAAATCCCACCATTATCAGTAATTATATTTGACGACGTTGCTAGCGACAAACAGAAAGTAATAGAGGAATATTTCCATAGAGGTAGACATAAAAGAATAAGTTGCTTTTACCTTTGTCAAACATATAGTCGTATACCTAAACAAATGATACGTGATAATTTAAATTTGCTTATTGTTTTTAAACATAACGACAATACTAATTTGAAACATATCTATGATGATCATGTTGGAACAGATATTTCTTTTGAAACGTTTAGACAGTTATGTACTTTTTGTTGGAAAATGAAGTATGATTTTCTTGTAATAAATTTAGAAAAAGATGTAAGCAACGGTAAATACAGTCGAAACTTCAATGAGGTGCTTTTAGTATAAACATGAAACATGAAACATGAAACATAAAACATGAAACATGAAACATGAAACATGAAACATGAAATATGAAACATGAAACATAGAACATGAAACATCAACATGGAACATGAACATAAAACATCAACATGAAACATGAAACATGAGAAACATAAAACATCAACATGGAACATGAACGGTAATTTTAATGTAATAAATGGATGAGAAAAAAGTAAAGGAGTATAGAGAATCATTCAACAAAGCTAAAGCAGCTTACATTAAACGAACTGAAGGTCATTCTATTAAACACGAAAAATTACTAAAACAATACGAACCTATTACAAACGCTCTAGTACCATTACAAAATGCCATACTAAATCAAACAGAAAGTGGTAAAGAACAAACTAAAATATTGAAACAAATACAAGATAATTTTCAACAGAAAAAACTATACAAAAGACCACATCTGAGTATTGATGAAATTCAACCGGGAACATCAAGAGATAGAACGTTAGGTGATGAAACATTAGGTGATAAGTATCTTACAAAAACAGTCAAATCAAACATAGATGAAACTTTTGGTATTAATAGAAGTAGCGGTAAAATTGGTAGTAAAAACGTGCTAGTAACGTATGATCGTGATAATATTAATATCCACAAGGTTGGTGAAGATGAGAAAATAGTTGAATTTAAAGTTCCATCTACACATGGTATATGGAGTTTATTAACTGAAAAAGAACCTAAAGATTACACAGCAGAGGATCTAGAAAATTACAAGAAAATTTTAATACATAGCGGTTGTATACAAAGAGTTGATGATCCGTCTAAACCGAGAGCAAGTAGAAGCAACAAATATAACAAAATTATTAAACCTATTTGGGAGAAATATAAGGATCAATCTCCAAGCAAAAAACAATCTCCACGTAAAAAACAAAGACAACAATTGTATGACGAAGCTAGAGCAAAGTCACCAGAATTTCCTCAAACAGAAGATTTATCCGATATTTCAGATATACCAATTACGCCGACAACACCTGTATCACAGTATCACTCATTGGAAGACCTAACTTCAACACCGAAAACAGGAAAAGGATTTAAAAAATATAACAACAAGGAAAAAGAATATGTTTATTGGAACACTATTAGCGAACTAGAAAAACGTTTAAATTTCCTTAAAGCTGAACAAACCGCTGGTAATGACAATGTTGGAAATGAAATCATGAATATAGAAGAAGAACTAGAAGAAGAAAAAACAAAAAAGAAGCGGGAACATTTTAGTGTAATAAATGGTATTAAACAAGTTTGGTGAGAGTGATGATTACTCTAATAATCAAATATTTTCAAGAGGTGTAAAAGGCGAGTCAGGAATTGGTTTCAAATTAACAAGTGATGGTAATTATGATATTCAAAACAAGAGATTATGCAACACACAAGATCCTGAAGAAGACACAGATGCTTGTACAAAAGGTTTTGTGTCAAGAATTATTGGTGAATATGAGAATAAAATTCAGCAAGTTCATTCAGAAACAAGTAAAATAAATGCTTTAATAACAACAAAATTTAATGAGAATAATTTAAAAATAAAGGAATTTTCAGATAGCACTGAGAGATTTATAAATTTAAAGTATAATACACTTAATAAAAAATTGGAAAACACTAAAAATGATTTAAACAAAGCACAAAATGAATCAATTAATAGAAAAATAACAACACTTTTTTTGCATTTACATAAAGCAGTAAATGATTTATTTCAGGTATTTGCTAATAACACTAATAAAATAGTAAACGTTAACTATAGCGCAATTAATAAAAAATCAGAATTAACCAAGGAAGATTTTCTTGATTTCGTTAAAACATATAACAATGTATTCCAAATATTTGCTGAAAGTGTGATCAACACAACAAATTTAAATCATGATACAATTAATAGACTCTTGGAGTAGTCACAGACCAATTTTTTAATTAATAAATGGCTGAATTAATATATTGTCTTAAATGTAAGTCTCAAACAAGTTCAACTAGCGTTACTAAAACAGTAACTAAAAATGGTCGACCTATGTTACAGGCAAAGTGTTCCCAATGTGGTTCAAAGAAATCAAAGTTTATAAAAAAAATTTAAGTAATAACGCTAGAGAACAAATTGCAAGCGAGTTACATAAATCACTAAGACGAAATTTTCCAACACGTAAAGTAATAACATATGGTATTGATGATTTGTGGCAAGCTGATTTAGTTGAGATGATTCCATATTCAAGAGTGAATAAAGGTTATAAATATTTATTAGTTGTAATTGATGTGTTTTCTAAATATTTGTGGGCAAAACCTGTTGAGAATAAAACTGGTAACAGTATAACAAACGCATTTAAATCAATTTTAGCGTCAGATGAAGCAGACTTAAGTCTGCGACTAGTGAAACGAGTACCGAAAAATCTTCAAACTGATCAAGGCTTAGAGTTTTACAATAAAGATTTTCAAGCGTTAATGAAAGAAAATAATATTAACCATTATTCAACATATTCAGAAAGAAAAGCAAGTGTAGTAGAACGTGTTAATAGAACTTTGAAAGAAAAAATGTGGAAACAATTTACAATTAATGGTAATTACAAGTGGCTTGACATGTTACCTGTGCTAGTAAATACTTACAATCATACAAAACATAGTACGATAAAAATGACACCCATTGAAGCATCAAAGAAAAAGAATGAAGAAAAATTAAAACCTCTGTTTCAAGAAGAAATTCCTAATTATAAACCCAAGTATCAAATTGGCGATAAAGTTAGAGTATCTAAATATAAAACAGTTTTTGAGAAAGGTTATACGCCTAATTGGTCAAATGAGATATTCACTGTGTGTAAAATAATATATTCGAATCCAATAACTTATCATTTGAAAGATTATAAAGAGCAAGAATTAAAAGGTTGCTTCTATGAACAAGAATTAAATTTTGCTAGAGATGACGTATATTTGGTTGAGAAAGTAATTAAACGTAAAGGTAATAAAGCATATGTAAAATGGTTAGGGTTTGATAATACTCATAATTCATGGGTTGATGCAAAGAATATTGTATAGTCGCAGACTGGAGTCTATCGTAGACAAATCAGATCATGAGAATCTTGCTCCGCCGCGCGGCTGAGCAAAACGTCATCACAATCTTATCTATATAAAACTATTAACAAAATTATTTCGTAATAAATGGATTACTGGACATTACGCTGTATAGATGATTACTTGTATAATATGGATCATATTAACTTTGCTAAAGCCATGGATTTAAATATAAACCATAAAAAAGTTAACTGGAAAGAAATATCATATTATCAAAAATTATCAGAACCTTTTATTAGAGAGTTTCAAGATAAAGTTGATTGGGTATGTATATCAAGATCTCAAACATTATCAGAACCTTTTATTAGAGAGTTTCAAGATAAAGTTGATTGGGTACATATATCATGTAAAAAATTATCAGAAGATTTTATTAGGGAGTTTCAAGATAAAGTTGATTGGGTACATATATCATGTAAAAAATTATCAGAAGATTTTATTAGGGAGTTTCAAGATAAAGTTAACTGGAAAGCAATATCAGGATCTCAAAAATTATCAGAACCTTTTATTAGAGAGTTTCAAGATAAAGTTAACTGGAAAGCAATATCAGGATCTCAAAAATTATCAGAACCTTTTATAAGAGAGTTTCAAGATAAAGTTGATTGGGAATATATATCATGTGGGTATTACATATCATGTGTTCAAACATTATCAGAACCTTTTATTAGAGAGTTTCAAGATAAAGTTAACTGGAAAGCAATATCAGGATCTCAAAAATTATCAGAACCTTTTATAAGAGAGTTTCAAGATAAAGTTGATTGGGAAATTATACATTGCAAAAAAAACTATATTTTCTCAATAGAATTGTTTATAAAAACTATGAATCATTTTAATAGTATAAAATATTAACAAATTTTATTTGTAATAAATGGAATCAGTTATAGACCTTATAAACAACAACATAATATTCAATAATAATAAAATCAATTATCTAGCAGATAAAGATAACAATCCTTGGTTCAAAGCAAAAGATGTTGCTGAGATATTGGGATATACAAATTCAAGAGATGCAATTATTAAGCATATTGATAGAGAAGACCGTACAATATATGAATTTATAAGGGCGTCGCAAAACGCGACCCCCTTTAATAACCAACCAAATACTGTATATGTTAATGAATCAGGTTTATATTCACTAATACTATCTTCTAAACTTCCAAAAGCAAAAGAATTTAAGCGGTGGGTTACTTCTGAAGTCTTACCATCAATAAGAAAATATGGAGAATACAAGATAGAGTCCAAGTACAAGGCTATAGTAAACAATCTGAAAAGTAAAGTAGAATCTTTAGCAGAAAAGGTTGAAGAAATACAGCGTGATGTAGTTTCTAAACCAAACAATACAAACAAACATCATCAGTTTATACTTATTGAAAAAAATCACTTGTGGGAATATCCTTATTATGTGCTTAGAGTTCAAAAGTGTAAAGCTAATAATCGCATCAAGATGCTAAGAACTGTATATCCAGACATGGTAGTTATACTTAGACTTGAGTATAATCCAAACAGTATTAATTTATACAACAAAATTAAAGAAACTATTGATATTAGATATTATGGAAATCATTTTGAAACACATCTTTCTCAAAACGAACTATTGTTTGAGATAACAAAAATTATAAACGTATAATTTCTATCTAATAAATGATGAGTCAGTACTTGCAACTTCGATTGATTGATAGTTTTCTAACAGGTCTTTCACATATTTACTTTGTTGAGTTTGTGAATGATTATGGTTTTCCAATGGAAATTGATCATAGTAAAGTTAAGTGGGATGAAATATCAGGTCGTTATGATTTTGATGAGAATCATATTGTAAAATACGAAGAGTATGTGAATTTTACTATATTATCAAAGCGAAAAGATTTGAGTGAAGATATCTGTATGAGGTATTTACATAAAGTAGATTGGCCTGAAATATCAAGTCATGAAAATTTAAGTGATGACTTTTTAGAAGATATGATTGAGTATATTGACTTTAATGTTGTTGCTAAAAGAAAAAATTTAAGTGAATACTTTATGACTAAATATGCTGAAAAACTTCCATGGCACATAATTTCAACCAGAAAGAATTTAAGTTTAAATTTTATTAGAGTGTTTAAGGATAAACTTGACTTTATTGAAATATCGTATCAACCAAACTTAGATGAAGAGTTTATTAGAGAGTTTCAGGACAAATTAGATTGGACTGTATTATCATATTATTGGAAACGGTATAGTCAACAATTTTTGGAAGACTTTCATAATAAAATTCATTGGGATATTGTTTTCAAATCAAATTAATTTTTCTCTAATAAATGGCGAATAAGGAGAAACTGTCAGAATGTGTGTTTATCTTAAGACGTATAGTTAAACTAATTGAAAAGCTTAATAACGACGATTTAAACGTTTGTAGAAACTTAATAAATCAACTAGATATGACAAATGATAATTCAAATCCATTGAGAACACAGATTGAAGATATTAGTAACACTGTTAAAGATACAAATGTTCGAGTAATAGCAATAGAAAAGTATTTGTATACGAATTTTGAAAGTGAATCAGACGTAGAATCAGTCGCAGTTGCTAATAACGAAGAATCGGTTGAGGAAACAGTTACTGAGACACCAGTAGTTGAGGAATCAGTTACTGAAGAGTCTGTTGAGGAATCAGTTACCGAGACACCAGTAGTTGAGGAATCAGTTACTGAAAAAAATACAATAACTCCAGAATTTTTTCTAGGAGCGCTAAGAGGTTTTTAAGTGTTAGATTTAGTGATAATGTTAAAATACATTATATGTTTACTTGGAATTATGCTTATAGAGCAAGTCGTAAAGGTATTTGGCATCTATATGCTGTAGATCGTGAAAGATTTCAACAACGTATTAATAAATGTTCAATTATTATTACTCCAGTGTTAAAAAAATAAATTAAATAAATGAAATTTTTAGTATTCCAGATGCTCGGGTTATAGATATTGATGAACAAGTCTATGAAAAATGTAGACAGTGTTTAGAATATTCATTCGATAATTCAGCTCATGTACCACATTGCGTTAATTGTAATTTTCATGTAATTAATAAACAAAATAAGAAATTATTTATTAAACACGTAGATAAAATGAAATATGTTGAGAAATTAGTTCATAATTATCGAATTGTAATTAAACCTAATTTTTATACATCTCTTAATGCTACTACTAAAGATGATATAATTCAAAAATATCCATATTTGCTTAGCTTTTTATATGCAAGTGGTTATAGAAATAATGTATCACATAAATATTTCATAAACAAATTCATAGCGTTAGCTGAAGTAGACTCAAATCACAAGCCACAGAAAATTAACAATAAAAAGGATAAGTTGTGGAATGAATTTTTGATTAAATATATGTTTTCTTATGAAAAATATTAACAAAATTTTTCTCTTATAAATGACTACTGAAAATAATGTCAATAGTTACATGCAAGATTATCGCAAGAAAAATAAAGACAAAATAAATAAATATATGCGTAAATATTATAATGAAAACACCGAAGTGTGTACTTGTGGTGAAACAGTAAAAAAACAACATTTAAAACTTCATAAAGAAAGTAATAAACACTATGGTAAATTGTACTTAAAAGAAAAGGAGTCCGCACTTAAAGATATGCTTAATTTGGGTTAAAATTTTCTTAATTTTATCTTTATCGTCATCTTCTTTTATAATAGACTGTGATATCACATTTCTTTCTCTTATTAAAAAAGCAGAATCAGGAGTGAGTAATATAATACAAAAATACATTCTATAATTAGCACCTAAAATTTAAAGATTGAAAAAGTATTAACAAATTTATTTTGTAATAAATGGAGGTGAATAATATTCAATTGGAAGATCTCCGATTGCCTGAGTTATACAATTTAGCAAAATCATTGGGAATACGGTATATTAAAAAGTATAAGAAAGCAGAATTAATTAATAAGATTAAAGATCAACAAAGTCAAGATGGAGAAATCAATAACATTTTTCCATTCGATGATGAATTATATGAAAAACCGAAGAAAGAAAGAATGCAAAAAATCAAACCAAAGAAAGATGGAGAAATCTATAACATTTTTCCATTCGATGATGAGTTATATGAAAAACCAAAGAAAAAAAGAGTGCAAAAAGTAAAGTGTGATGAGTGTGGAAAATATATTAAGAAAACCCGTATGCAATCGCATAAAGTACTTCATGATCCTGAACTAGACTTTATTTTAGTGGAAAGTGTTTATAAGAATCGATTATTAACCTATCAACATAATAATAAACAAATGGATTTAGACATACCGACATATATGAATTTATTAAAAAAGAAAGCAGTAAATATACTTCAAAACGCTATGAGTATACATAAGAATACTAAAACTAATTTAAATATGGAATGTAAATTTAAAAAATTATTAGATCCTAGTATAACAATGACCAATCCATTCCAGTTGGAGAATGTGATATTAAGAGAAGCGGATGATTTATTTCAATATTGGGATAATCAGAAGGTTTTATTTATAGCAAGATGTGATGAAATGGAAGCAAAAGGTTCAGACTGGGTTCTAGAATCTATAATTTGTATAAGAATTAATATAAATAAATACAAACCGTTAAGTGGAAAGTCATATATTGAATTACCTAAATGGATTAAAAACAAAGAAGCCTGTGTTAATGTTAAAAACAATGACGACAAGTGTTTCATGTATAGCGTAATATCTTGCTTATATCCTGTAAGTTATAAAAACAATCCATACAGAGTGTCTAAATATAATAAAGCGGATTATATAAATGAATTAAATTTTGAAGGAATAAGTTTCCCTGTTAAAATTCAAGACATAGCAAAATTTGAGTCACTTAACAAAATAAATATTACTGTGTTTAGTTTTGAAGGTAAAACATTTTACCCGTTATATCATAATAATAAGGTTTTCTATGATAGGAATATCGACTTGTTATACTTTGGAAATAAAGAAAAGAACCATTATTGTTGGATTAAAAACCTGAGTCGCTTATTAAATAATCAACTGGAAATAAGTAGGAGTAAAAAACATTTCTGTAGAAGATGTTTGAATTATGCCACAAGAACTGAAGAATATTTGAAGAAACACCAAGAACTTTGTTTTAGCAATGAACCATGTATTCCAGTAATGCCTTCAATTAGATATGCTTGTAGTAAGTGTGGAGACTATAGTAATAATCAAAATGAAATAAAAGAGCATATGGAAAAATGCACTGAAACTAATATATTGAAAAAACTTAAAACTAAAGGTTTAGATGAGATTATAACAATTAAACCAGCAATACAATTTAAAAACATTCAAAGAATGCAAAGACATCCCTATGTAATTTATGCGGATTTTGAATCACTTTTAAAACCTGTTATTCAAACACGCATCCCTGATCCTGAAAAACCGTATACAATTAAAAAACAATCTCATACCCCCTGTGGATATGGATTATATGTTAAGAGTATTAATGATTATGATAATCCATTTGAAAGTTATAGAGGAGAAAATGCTGATAAACATTTTATAAATTCAATATCAAACCATGCTAAAACAATATATGAGTTATTAGAATCAAATAGATCTATAACAGATATAGATTTAAAGGAATATGAAAAAGCAAAAAAATGTTATCTTTGTGAAAATGAATTTACAGCTGAAAACCCAAAAGTTAGAGACCATGATCATATAACTGGAAAATATAGAGGGGCAGCATGTAACAACTGTAATTTAAAGTGTAAACAACCCATATTTATTCCAATTGTATTTCATAATTTGTCTGCATACGACTGTCACTTGTTTGTAAAGAATTTGGGTGAAGATAAGAGTAACTTGAATTTAATTCCTAGTAATGAAGAGAAGTATATATCTTTCAGCAAGATTTTGAAAGTGGGATATAAAGAGTATATTCATTTAAGGTTTATTGATTCATTTAGGTTTTTAGCAAGTAGTTTAGATACTTTATCATCTAATTTGGAACCGGAACAAATAAGGGAAGCAGCTAAATATTTTTCAAATAATGATTTAGATATTTTGTTTAGAAAACATAAAAATAAGTTAATTAGAAAAGGAATTTACCCCTATGAATATATGAATTCTTGGGAAAAATTTGAAGAATTAAAATTACCACCAATAGATAAATTTTATTCTTCGCTAACATTAAAAGGAATTTCGCAAAAAGAATATGAACATGCACAGAAAATCTGGGCATATTTTAAAATTAAAAATTTAGGAGAATGGCATGATTTATACTTAAAATTAGATGTTTTGTTATTGGCTGATGTATTTGAGAATTTTAGAGATTTGTGTTTGAATAAAAGTTATGGATTAGATCCTGCTTGGTATTATACAACACCAGGATTTGCGTGGGATTGTATGTTAAAATATACAAAAATTGAATTGGAGTTATTAACTGATTATGAAATGTACATGTTTTTTGAGAAGGGAATTAGAGGGGGAATATCACAATGTAGTAATAGGTATGCAAAAGCAGATGAAAACACACAACTTGCATATATTGATGCAAATAATTTATATGGTCATTCCTTATCCCAAAAATTACCTCAAAAAGACTTTGAGTGGATGACTTTTGAAGAGCTTCAAGATATTAATAAAATATTAGTGTCAGATGATGATACAGGATATGTTTTAGAAGTTGACTTATCATTTCCACAAGATCTCCACGATAAATTTAACGATATTCCTCTAGCTCCAGAGAAAAGAAAACCTCCTGGTGGTAAAGTATCAAAACTACTTTGTCATTTCTATGATAAAACAAACTATATAGTACATTATAAAATATTACAGCTTTATGTAAGTTTAGGAATGAGAATTGATAAAATTCATAGAGGTTTAAAATTCACACAATCAAATTTCATGACACCATACATAAAATTTAATACGGAGCAAAGACAAAAATCAAAAAATGAGTTTGAAAAAGATTACTGGAAACTAGTATCCAATGCAGTGTTTGGAAAGTCTATGCAATCAGTTAGAAACCAGCAAAATATTAAATTATATTCAGATGAGCAAAAATTACAGAAAGCAATAAATAAACCTAATTTTAAACGTAGAACAATATTTAGTGAGAATCTGGTAGCAGTTCATAGATATAAAACCAAAGTACTGTTTAATAAACCTATTTATATTGGACAGGTCGTGTTGGATTTATCGAAATTATTAATGTATGATTTTCATTATAATGTAATTAAAAAAGAATTTAGCAATAAAGTAAAATTATTATATACAGATACAGATAGTTTTATATATGAGTTTAAAAATGCTGATTTCTATAAATTTATGGGGGAAAATTCCAATTACTTTGATACCTCTGATTATCCAAAAGATCACCCCCCATATTCTGACGTAAATAAAAAAGTAATAGGCAAATTTAAAGATGAGTTGAAATCTGTGAAAATGTTGGAATTTATAGGATTACGATCAAAAATGTACAGTTACAGAACGAATGACTCAAACCCAAAAAAAGAATTTAAAAAAAAATTAAAAGGAATTAAGAAAAAAGTGTTAAAAAAAGAAATTAGTTTTGAAAATTATAAAACATGCTTATTTGAGCAAAAAGAATTTTATAATAAACAAACAGTAATTAGAAGTTACAAACATGATATCTTCACTGAAGAAGTAAATAAAAAATCTTTAAGTTGGAAGGATGATAAAAGATACTTACTAAAAAATTCTACAGATACATTGGCTCATGGACATTATTCGTTAGTTGCTAATTAGAGAATGTAACTTATTAAATATTTTTATAAAAATAGTATTATGTGATTTACACTTACATTTTCTGCAAGCCATACCATCTACTTGATCGTCTGGGGCAACAAAACATTTCAAATCACAACAATACATTTATTAAATAAAAAATTTGTAAGATTTTATGTATTTTAAGCAAAGAAAGTGCTAAAAACAAGCTAAATTTGCATCTCCCGAATCTCACAAAATTAAATGTTTTACCCCCAATTGCGGATGGGAGATGGAAATAATCGATCTTTTTTGCTCAAATTTTGCACTTTTTTTGCTATTTTTATGCTAAAAACAAGCTAAATTGACAGTTTTTTTTTTACTTTTTTTGCGTCTCCCAATTTCGGGCAGCAGGGTGTCGTCGGAGTAACTGGGAGATCTCTACTTATAATAAAAAAGAAATTTATACGAAGGTGTAATATAAAATATTTTAATATAGTTACAAAATAAAATATCCGTATGAAACAAATAAAAAACAAATATAACTCTTATTTTTTTTAAAGAAAAAAAGAGGTACTTAAAATAATATCTTAATATTATCGTAAGTAAGGTAAATATTATCCATTAGGGTTTACAATAAATTAAAACTTTTACCCTAACTGATTTTGAACTTTAATATATATGTTTTTCATATCATCAAAAATTTCCCATTTGTGCGCAGTAAATGCAATGTGCCACATAATGTCCTGACATGTTTTAAGTAAAGGTGGTATAAATTCAATAATGCATTTTAATTAAAACAATGTCATTTACTTTGAAATTTTCAGATATACCTTAAATGTAGAACATAGGTATTTTTTCATGCATACTATTGTTGTCTAAAATAAATAATTCGAAACTTAATATTCTCTATGGATTTAATTAATTTTAATCATATCTTTCTAAAACTGTTTCCAAAGTGTTCACATCCAAACGTCTAATATTAGTTAAATTTCAGGAAATTAGTACATTGTTCTTATTATATTTTCCAGATTTAAAACTACAAATTCGTGTTTAAAATTTTGGTATATAAATATGATAAGGAACAATTACAATCTAAACTTTTAATATTGTTTCCTACTTCTTCTGGAGAGTGATATTGTAAAAAATAATTAAATCGCAAATTGTATACATTTTTCGTAGCGCCTTGACTGGCTCTGACGCCTATTATTTCACTTGTGGAATTGTCATTAAAATAGGTTTGTACGCGTATATTATTAATATAAATATGTAGGAAGCATTGATAAATAGAATCAAACGCGCATGCATTTCACAAAACATACTTAGATTGATTTTGTACGATAGGTTTACTAATATTTCCGTTTTTGAGAAGTTTTACTTTGTATAAAACTGACCATAAATCTCTTACAACCCGATATTTTTAGTGAAGTAAATATGATTTTGAAGATTTTTGTATTGGAGATAGTGTTATTGTGTATTGATTTTTCTAGTTTTCTTCTTGTCGTGGATCAGAATTAAACACAGATTCTTTAGGGAACTGCGATGTGGTTTTTTTTTTTTTAAATCAGGAGTGTAGAGGCCAAGATTTGCTGTGGATGTTTGTATTTCGCCAATTGGATAAACTTCGATATTTTTTTACGGAGTAATTAAATCAGATTTTTTGTACAAACTCAATGAATATTTATGCTGCTCGTTCTTTAATAGTGTATCGTTAAAATGTAATTTTATTGACCCATTTATGGAATTGATATGGTTTGGATGAAATAAACCAGATCTGATTGGCAATGTCTCATTTTTTAAAATATGTTGTTTAATTTCTGTAAAATAACTCTTAACAGCTAAACTCGTAGCCGTTTTTATGGAACCATCATGTGATACCAATACTGCAGACCATAAAACAATTTTAGTAAAAATTTTCTTTAAAATATTTTCTAAAGCAGACAAAAAATACATGTTATCTTTCGGATCTACAACAGTATTACATATTAATATTTTCGCATCTTCAAATATATCATCGATCCAGCTTTTCGAAACTTTGGATACTATTTCCATATCGTCGGTATCACAAAAAATCTTCCTCATTTTCAATATTAATTGAAATGTTATCAATATTCTCCGATTTATATATGTCTAAATCAACATTTTCTGTTGATATAAAATTTAGTAATATATGTTTCGCTGTTTCGCTTTTCACAGTTTTATTTTCAAAATAACTTTTAGACGATAAACAAACAACTATAATATATTTTATTACACTTTTCATTTTTGAAAAATATGTCATGTCCACAAGTAGGCCTATGCAACGACAATAAAATTATTTTATTCGATGATCCTTGTTTTAAAAACATTTCCAGCTTGAAGCACTTTTAATAAAATGATATTTATCAGTCCGTATAAAACAACTAGGTACATCTTGATTGCCATTTATTAAATGTGACATACATTTATCTATGTATTTATTTATATTTTAAAACGGAGTAAAAGCTCTTGTTACTGCATTTAATAAACCTGTAGACGCATCTGTAACAATTTCGTCTGGTAATCTTTTTGAAAAAAATTACTGTCTTAGCCATTTAGATATTGATTCAGTATTACGAGACTGTAAAATCATTTGTGTAATAGGTACAGATTTACTTGATGTTTTCTTTAAAGCAACGTATAAATAAACTACTTTTAGTTTATTGAATCCACTTGGTTTTGGTTTAGGCTTTGGAGTTTTAATAATGGAGCCTGTCTCATCTATATACAATATTATTCTTTGATTTTTATTTCCGTTTTTAAAAAATCGTTCTGTATTTCTGTCCAATAGTGGACAAAGAGTGGATCTAATCCACATTGTTGTATGAATCATACATAATCTAGAGAATATTTTAAAATCTAAATTAAAGTAACGGGGTCAAGATGAAAGAAACGTTTGTTTTCGATTTCATAATTTACCTGTCTACATACTCCAGATATATATATATATATATATATATATATATATATATATATATATATATATATATATTGTAGCGAACACAGGGTCGCGGCGCGGGCGGCGGCCGCTAACGAACAGGTCAGAACACGTCCGTCCGCTCCCCATTGTTCTGATTTCCAAGGAATCAAGGAATATTCGAGAATGAAGCGTTTTATATAAATACCCCGAGTAAAAGATCACGAGGACAGTCTTGTATCGATACGTGTAGTGAACAGATGGTGATATAAATAAAAGATAGTGATATAAATAAAGAGTGATATAAATATTGTTGAAGTTAATATTGCGTAGATTTAATTGTTTAAATAAATTATCTTTAAGTCTTTACTGATATATGTTAGAATTAAATTAGTGTTTATATTTGTTAATTCTTAGTGTTAGTTATTTTTCATTATTCTTTATAATTCATATTTCTTTAATTAAACAAAGTTATATAAATATTAGTGTTTTAATCAATTTTACACTTCACCTAAATAAATAAAAAGTTACAATTGGTGTCAGGTGCGAGGGTTAATAAAATGTGAAGTGTAAATAAAAATAAATAAAATGGCGACTAAACAAGTAAAATTAAGTGAATTAAAAGTGGCCGATCTCAAGAGGGAGCTGGAAGAACGAGAGTTGGAGACATCAGGAATCAAGTCTGTTTTACAAAATCGTCTACGGCAAGCTTTGGTAGAAGCTGGTGAAAATCCTGATGACTTTTTATTCGAAATTACGGGTAGCTTGCCCGATTTTGGTAAAATTATGGAGGAAAAGTTAGAGGAAAGTTCTAGAAAATCCGAAGAAAATTCTACAGCATTGAATTCAGAACTGATAGAAAATTTAGAACAAAAATTGACAGATAATTCTCGAACATTAAAAGAACAAATGAAAGAAAATTCTAGAAGTTTCGAAGACAAATTAATAGAAAATTCTAAAAGTTTAGAACAAAAATTGGAAGGAAAATTAACAGAAAATTCTAAAACTTTAGAAGAGAAATTAACAGAAAGTTCTAGAATATTGAAAAAAGAGTTAATGGAAAATTCTAGAACTTTGGAAGAGAAACTAAACGAACAATTTAAAGAACAATTGAAAGAAAGTTCTGGAATATTAGAAGAAAGAATAGAAACTTATGAGAAGAAACCTGAAGAGTTACAGCAAAATTTCTCCAAAATTACGTCACCAGTGGTTTCAAATCCCGATATAGCTAAAACGGATGAGATTCAAGAAAAGAAACCAGAAAAAGAAAATAGTTCGAGAATGCATATAAAAACACCTGAATTTGACGGCAAGACATCGTGGCCGAATTATCTCAAACAATTTGAAGCCGCTGCCAAAGCAAATGGCTGGACTTCCAAGGAGAAGGCTACAGCGCTGACAGTTGCACTGCGTGGAGAAGCCATCGATATCCTACAGACGCTAAAAGAGGATGAACAGGAAGACTACGAACAACTTGTTAAGCGATTGGATATGCGATATGGCAATGCGCATTTGGAGCAGGTGTACCAGACGCAATTGAGGAACCGGTATCAGAGTTCTAAAGAAAACCTTCAAGAATTTGAAGCCGACATATCTCGTCTAGTTCGTCTCGCACACCCTACAGCTCCTGAAAGCGTTTTGGAATGCCTAGCCACACAAGTATTTATCTATGGGGTCCGAGACAATGAAACTCAGCAGGCACTACGATTGGCTCGACCAAAAACTCTGGTTGACGCACTTTCATATGCTTTAGATCATGAAGCAGCCAAACAAGCTTCACGTAACCAATCGCGAATGCGAAATATCGATGCTGAGAGGCCCGAAGACAACGAAGATCTAGAAGACAAGATAAGACGAATTACGTCTGAAATTAATGCTGCTGGAAGAAAGAAACTCCGCTGTTGGAATTGCGGTGAATTAGGTCACCCGCAAAGGCTCTGCAGAAAACAACAGAAGAAAGCAGAACTAAGAAAGGATGAAAAGGAGTCGGGAAACTAAGTCGGGTTGATGCGAAGGGGCAACCGCCGACCCGTATTCCAGTAGCCCCAGAATCCATTAGTTATGTCGCATCCCTATATCATTAAGCTAATAGCATCTATGTAGACGGCTCTATCGACAGCAGGCCGCTTAAAATGTTGCTGGATACGGGGGCGACAAAAACAATAATCAGACCCGACTTAGCAAGAAAACTATGCTGAAAACATCTACTTCCAGCAAAGTGGCAGATACGCACAGCCACCGGAGAACAAGCTACCGAATCTGGAGAAATAGATTGACCATCACTGTTGGAAAAACGTGCATTAAAAAAGATGAATTCATTCTCGGCAAGGACATTATGAAAAAGCATAGATTTAAACTTGATCTAAAGAATGGAGTGATGATGGTCAATGATGAAGAACTGGTATTAAATCCACGAGATGGCAATGCCATGCGAGTATTGATAACGGAAGATATCACCCTCCCAGAACGGAGTGAGTCAATCGTGGAAGCACAGCTAGAGGGTAGCTTCTGTGAGGGAAACATTGTCATGCTCCAGCCGAAAAACGATGATGCCAAAACTGAGACTGGAGTTGTAATTGGAAAAGCCTTGCTCAAAACCGACAAGATAATCCCAGTTCGAGTAATGAACATTAATTTTTATCCCGTTATACTGAAGAAAGGGACCATAGTAGGAGAATGCTCAACGGTATCATCGATTATTCGAACTGTGAAAGCCAAAGACAGCACATCCTGTGAAGTTCCGGATATTCTATTGAAGGAGCTGTCAACATCGTTCCAGGACTTGACCGCCAACCAGAAAACCAAGGCTAAGGGTTTAATTGGCAACTTCCAAGATGTGTTCCAATTGGACAGGAAGGACAAAGGAAGAACCAATGTAGTCCATCATAAAATAGACACTGGAGACGCAAGACCCATCCGCCATATAGCAAGAAGATTACTACTGGCGAAGCGGGAAGAAGCAGAAGAAATTATAGAGGACATGAGGACGGAAGGTGTGATTGAACCTTCAAGCAGTCCATGGGCTTCACCAGTGGTGCTAGTGAAGAAGAAGGATGGCTCTACGAGATTTTGCGTCGATTATCGTCAACTTAACAACGTGACGAAGAAGGATAGCTACCCGCTACCCCGAATATATGATACACTGGATACATTGGCAGGATCAAAGATTTTCTCTATTCTTGATCTAAAGAGCGGATACTGGCAAGTGAATTTTGACCCAAGAGACAAAGAAAAGACGGCATTTACCATCGGTACCGGTCTTTGGCAATTTACTGTTATGCCATTTGGGCTCTGCAATGCCCCTGCAACGTTTGAACGACTTATGGAAACCGTGTTGGCTGGACTGTTGTGGAAAACATGTTTGGTTTACCTCGACGATATTATTGTGGTAGGAAAAACGTTCGAGGACCACATAAAGAACTTGGAAGAGGTTCTCCAAAGATTGAGGAAGGCTAACCTGAAACTCAGTCCAAAGAAGTGTCACTTATTTCAAAAAGAAGTTCATTATCTTGGACACGTAGTTTCTGGTAAGGGTATTGCAGTTGACCCGGAGAAAATAAGGGCTGTGAGTGACTGGCCAGTACCGAGGGATAAACATGAATTGAGAAGTTTCCTTCGTCTCTGTACATACTACCGACGTTATGTACCTGGATTTGTCAACATAGCGAAGCCATTGACAAGGCTTACTGAAGAAGGCAGAAAATTTATCTGGGAGATGGACTGTCAAGCTGCGTTCAAACAACTTAAATATTCCTTGACAAGCGCACCTGTTCTAAATTATCCTTTACCAGAAGGAGAATTCGTTCTTGATACAGATGCCAGCAACGTTGGAATTGGTGGCGTTCTTTCCCAGATACAAGACGGACAAGAGAAGGTTATTGCCTATTTTAGTAAGACCTTGTCAAAACCAGAGAGAAATTATTGCGTCACCAGTCGTGAAATCCGTGGAGCACTTCTACAAATATTTGTACGGTAGAAGATTTCTTATAAGAACTGACCACGCTGCTCTCAAATGGCTGCTACAATTTAAGAATCCTGAAGGTCAGGCAGCTACATGGATTGAAAGATTGCAAGAATATAACTTTGTTATTGAGCATCAAGCAGGTACAAGCCATCGTAATGCTGACGAATTATCAAGAAAACCTTGCCAAGACAAATGCAAGCATTGCAGTCGTCTAGAGGAAAAACTCGCTACCATCGCTAGAACAACAGTAGTGAATGATAGTTTGCAAACGGAAGACCTTCGCAAGGACCAAGAGAATGACTCGGACTTAAAAATCATACTGGATGGGAAACGTGGAGATAGCAGACCAGTTTGGGAAGATGTTGCACGACACTCACAAAGTGTAAAATCGTACTGGGCGCAGTGGGACTCTATTGTTGTTGAAGAGGGCCTCCTAAAACGTGTCATAGAAAATACTGAAGGTACTGTGAGTAGGACCCAGCTGATAATTTCTAGGAATAGAGTACCGGAAATATTGGAGGACATCCACGACGGATCTGGACATTTTGGAGTTAATAAAACCCTTGAGAGAGTGCGCCAACGATTTTACTGGGTAAATTGCAAAGAAGATGTTAAAGAGTGGTGCAAGAAATGTGTGGTCTGCGCGGGAAGTAACGGGCCACATAGGAAAAGAAGAGCTCCAATGCGCCAATATAACGTTGGAAGTCCCTTTGAACGCATTGCGATTGACATGGCCGGACCATTCCCAGAAACTAACGAGGAAAATAAATACATAGTGGTAGTAATGGACTACTTCACTAAGTGGGTTGAGGCCTACCAATTACCCAACCAGGAAGCCGTAACGGTCGCTGAAGTTTTGATGAAAGAATGCATCTGCCGATTTGGAGTACGGCGAGAGATACATTCCGACAAAGGAAGAAATTTCGAGTCTGCTCTGTTCCAAAATATCTGCAAGATATTAGGAATAAAGAAAACCAGAACTACTGCATTACATCCGCAGTCTGATGGCATGGTTGAACGGATGAATAGAACAATAAATCGGTATTTGTCAAAGGTAGTCTCTAACCATCAACGTGACTGGGACCGACATCTTCATCTGTTCTTGTTGGCTTACCGTTCATCCGTGCATGAGACAACAGGGCAGACACCAGCTAACATCTTATTCGGGCGGGAGTTGCGCTTACCATGCGACCTGGTATTTAGCAGTAAACCCGGTGAAGATCTTGCCGGGGAGGACTATGTAACGGACTTACGGAGAAGAATGAATGACATCCATGAACAAGTCCGTACAACCATTCAAGGTGCCAGCGATCGGATGAAGGACCAGTATGACGTCAAGGCTGAGAAAGGTGGTTATCAACCTGGGAATTTGGTGTGGCTTTATAATCCACAAAGACGTCGCTGCTTATCGCCCAAGCTGCAAAGGAATTGGGAAGGTCCTTACGAGATCATCAAAAGAATAAATGATGTGGTCTACAGAATTAGGAAAACACCTAATGGAAAGCCGAGGGTAGTCCACTTCAATCGGTTAGCCCCTTTCGCTGGTAATAACTTTGACGATCATCGTGGAGCGACGGTTCGCCGGGTTGTACCTGAGGAACCTACATTTGAATACTTTATGGAAAGTCATTCCACTGGTCACAAAGCACGGTATGGCGTGACACGAGAAGAACAACGGGATCTGTTCACCGTGTCTCCAGAATATTCCCTCGCTCACTGTGTAGCGAAAGACATTAAAATGTCCCGCGGTATCGCTTCAGTTTTTAAAAGAAAATTTGGACGAGTACAAGAACTGGCCAACCAACGTCCAACTGTCGGGAAAACGCTACAACTGAAGGATGGTAACGTAGAACATAAGCGGTACATTTACTATCTCGTTACGAAACAATACTCACATCAGAAGCCGTCATACCGCAATTTATGGGACTCGCTGTACGACATGAAGGACCATCTGTTGGAAAACGACATCATGAAACTGGCAGTACCGAAGATAGGCTGTGGATGAGATGGTTTGGATTGG
Organism: Stenolophus ochropezus; assembly: GCA_035578165.1. NCBI lineage: Eukaryota > Metazoa > Arthropoda > Insecta > Coleoptera > Carabidae > Stenolophus > Stenolophus ochropezus. Next base: position 669,045 of record JAQOWZ010000034.1, read on the forward strand.
AGGATTGTTAGAAGCATGTTAGAAACAATCTTCCGCTTTACCGGAGTGGAAATTCTAGTCTGCAGCTTCAACTCTACCGGGCATGAAGAGCTCAAACGGACCGTCGTCTGTTATTTCTTCAAGACTTCCAGATGCACCAAGGGTGATGCATGCAGATTTCGTCATAACGAACTGTTCCGGGACGAAACAGTTTTAAGGAGGGGGCAATGTAGCGAACACAGGTTCGCGGCGCGGGAGGCGGCGCGGGCGGCGGCCGCTAGCGAACAGGTCAGAACACGTCCGTCCGCTCCCCATTGTTCTGATTTCCAAGGAATCAAAGAATATTCGAGAATGAAGCGTTTTATATAAATACCCCCACTAAAAGATCGCGAGGACAGTCTTGTATCGATGCGTGTAGTGAACAGATGGTGATATAAATAAAAAGATAGTGATATAAATAAAGAGTGATATAAATATTGTTGAAATAAATATTGCGTAGATCTAATTGTTTCAATAAATTATCTTAGTGTTTAAGTCTTTACTGATATATGTTAGTCTTAAAT